>BEWF01000071.1:3765-17824 GCA_002583695.1 Pleurotus salmoneostramineus
TTATTTTTTTTTTTTTTAAGGTTCAAATCCTTTATCCCTTAGATTATATTACAAACCTCTTCCTTACCTTCACTCCTTTTTTAAGAGAATTCTACGGCTCTGTAGATTGGACGGGGATAAATAAACCTTTATTTATAGAATATTTATATAAAAATATAAATATCCTTAATAAATTTATATATTTTTTATTTTTTGCCTTTTTTTCTCTCTTCTTTTTTTTTTTTTTATTTTAATTTATAATTTATTGAGAGAAAAAAAGAATGCAAGGACTAAAAATAAAGTATAAGGTTTATTATGTAATATAAGAATTTAAAAACTTAGATTAATCTTAAGATATTTTTTTCATTTTGAAAATAAAGATTATTGTCAAAATAAAATATTTTACTCTTAAATGAATGTTATTTTTTTTTATGTTAATTATTTAATAAATTAATTTATTATATTAATTTTATTTCATTTCATTTATCAGAGGATAAAGTAAATTAAGATCAAAATATTATGATAATTTTAAAAATGTTACAATTTTTTTCTGTTTTCAATACAATATTTAATGATGCTCCTCAACCTTGGCAATTAGGATTTCAAGATAGTGCTGCTCCTGGTTTTACAGGAATTGTTACATTACACAATACTATCGGATTCTATTTAATTGTTATTAGTTTTTCAGTTTTCTGGGCTTTATTTTCTATAATTTATTATTACAATACTAAAAAAAATCCAATAGCTCATAAATATTTAACACACGGTACAGTAGTTGAATTAGTATGGACTATTACACCTGCTTTAATTTTAATTGCTATTGCTTTCCCTTCTTTCAGATTACTTTATTTAATGGATGAAGTTATTTCTCCTACATTAACAATTAAAGCTGTAGGTCACCAATGGTATTGGTCTTATGAATTATCTGATTTTGTTACTGATAGCGGAGATGCTATAGATTTTGATAGTTATATGTTACCTGAATCTGATTTAGAATTAGGTCAATTTAGATTATTAGATGTAGATAATAAATTAATCGTTCCCGTAGATTGCCATATTAGATTAATTGTTACAGGGGCAGATGTAATTCATTCTTATGCTGTACCTTCATTAGGTTTAAAATTAGATGCTGTACCTGGTAGATTAAATCAAGTGTCATTCTTAATTGAAAGAACAGGAACATTCTATGGACAATGTTCAGAAATATGTGGAGTATGGCATGGATTTATGCCAATTGCTATAGAAGCTGTATCAACACAAGATTTCTTATTATGGGTAGATAGTGCTTCATAGTATTAAAAAAGAAAACTTTCCTTAAAAAACAAAAAAACAAAAAAACAAAAAATATATAACCCCCTCTTCTTTAACTCGAAGTTAAAATTTAGGTTCAAATTTTAACTTTAACTTTCACTTTAAGTTAAGTGGGAGTGGGAGGGCAAAAAACAACAATATTATAGAAAAAAAAAAAATTTTTTTTTTAATTAAAAAAATTACTTATTCTATAATTAATTACTTAATTCTTAATCCTCTCAAATAAAAAGGTAAAATTAATTAATTAATTTTAATTTTATTAACAGTCACAGACAAAAAAAATAAGAGAAAAAAGTCTGATAAAAAAAAATAATTTTTCTCTTCTTATCCCTTTCACTTTAAGTTAAGTGGGAGGGCAAAAAAAACAAAAACAAAAACAAATATAATATGAAAGACAACTTTTATTTACTAGGTTGCTTAACTAGAAGCTTCGATAAAGATCATGAAAAACAAGATCTTGTTCATTTAATTGGTAGTTTTTTTTATACTAATTCTTTTGATATAAACAAATTAAAATTAGAAAATATTAATGTAAATGAACCGTTATTTATAATTAGAGTTGGAAATAGAGATCTTTTAAATTGAGATATTATATATCATGGTCCTAAAATAGTTGAAATAATTTTACCTTTAATATACTTATTATCTAAAATTAATAATGTAGAAACATATAATATAGATAAAGCATATAAGGAAAAGTTAGCATATGATGTAGATAATTTATTTAAATTCTTATTTAATAGTTTTACAAATTCTCCAGAAGTTATTGATAAAGGACTTATAATTAATAATAAATTAAATAATAGTTTATTTGTTTTTGAGGATTTAAATCTTTCAAATATCAAATTAATATTTAAATCTTTAGGTATTAAAATTAGCGGTGGAAGTTTAAATAAACGTGATTTATTAAGTAGCACTCAATATACTTTAAGTAATTATTTATATAAATTAGGATATAAAGGAGTGGATATTTATAATAGCAATAGAAATAATCAATTATGATTAAACAATAATTTTAGTTTAGGAAATTTCAGTGAAATAATTATTAAGGATACTGATATTATGAAAGATTTTATAATTAATATATTATTAAAACAAAAATCATATTTCAATGATACAAAAGAAGAAAACCTAAATAAGTTAACAACTAAAAAAAATAATATTCTTAGTTTAGAAACAGAAAAACTAAATTTAAACACTAAAAAGAAAAAACTAAATAAAACAAATATATCTAGCACTAGATTCTTAAATTTAACTAAGAGTATTGAAAGATTACAAACTACAGTCTCAAAAATAGAAATAGAAATATCAGAATTAGAAACTAAATTAGATATTGTAAATAAAGAAATAGAAAAGGTGAATGAATCTTCTGAAGAACAAATAAAAGAAATTTATTTTAGAGAATATCATAATAATCAAATTAACTCTATTAATAAAAAAGTTCTGGATACTGTAAAAAAAAATATTAGATTAAAAAAAGATAAACAAATTATTAACCCTTTCTCCTTAAATAAAAAAAGTTAAAGTACTGTAATTTATATTAATAATTCTTTTAATTTAGTACCAGTGAGAAAGAAGTACCTATTCTACGAAAATACTATTGATTTTAAAAAGAATAGAATTTATTATATTCTGATATATGGAAGCTCAGAAGCTTATAGATCAAGAGGATCTATTTAAAACTAAAAACTAAACACAACTGATCCTTAAATTTCAACAATTAATCTTTTACTAACCCCCTCCCTGTCCCTTTCGGCCCTCTAATATTTTTACAACCCCCCCCTTTTTGAATCTTAATTTATTTTAAAGAGGATAAGAAAAGATAAAATTTGTATTAAGCTGACAAACTAAAATGATAAACTAAAATGGCAACCCTTTAATTTAATTTAATTTATTGATTAAATAAATGATCTCTTTTCTAAAAAAAAAGAAAAATTATAGAAGAGTATATAAATATTTAAAGGTAATTATCAGCCATAAAAAAATTTTCCTGTTTCAAAGATAGTGTACGCTGCTAACTGAGATTATAATTAAAGAATGTTTAAGAATTTAAGGTGAAATATACGTCATCTGGTCCCTGCTAGTATATTCTTAAATTTATTCTAGTTAAACTTAAAATTTTTTTAATTAATAATATAAACATTACTAGAGTGTAAGGCGGGGACTGTCAGACGCTATCATAAATAAAATTTAAAAATGTTTTACATTAACCTATTAAATTTAGATGTTATTAATGAGAATCTCTTAACATTAATTCACTTTTCTGGAATTGTTGTTGTAGTGACACCCATTATTTATCTAGCTAATAAGTCAGATAAGAATTTAAAAATTTTACAAGGTGCTGCTTCCGGCACTGTAGTAACTAGAGGTCTTATCGATTTAATTAACTATGGTAGTGGTGAATCTGGTGGAAACTCAGAAGGTTCAAATAATGGTGGAAACCAATCTAACAATAGTGGAAACCAATCTAACAATAATAACAATTCTAACTCCAATGGTAATAATAACAATTCTAACTCCAATGGTAATAGCAACAATTCTAACTCCAATGGTAATAGCAACAATTCAGAAGGGTCTAATAGTAAATAATGAAAAACAAATACAACTATAAGCATTCCTTCTTTTTCGGTTTCATTTTTCACTTATTAGATTTAAAACTGCCAGAAAACGCAGAACCTGTTGTTAATTATTCTTTCGGTGTATTAAGCTTATCAATCTTACTTCTATTTAGTATTGGGAGTGCTTTTACTAATTTGATTTCCATATATTTAATATTAAAATACGATATTAACACTAAATTTAAAGATTACCCTAAAGTATTAAAATTAATTAAATACTATGAAGGAGCATCTTTAGCTAACATTTTATTCGAACTATGCTTTGGTTTATTTTGTCTATTTACAATTATTATTAGTAGTGCAATCTTCTTTGGTGTTTTTGTTTCTAGTTAAATAGTCCTTAAATTCAACTCCGTTATTTTTATATAATCATTTACTAACCCCCTTTATCTTCAATTTTACTATAAGAAAATCTAATCATTATTTTATTTAAAAGAAGAATTTAATAAAAAATTAAATTTAATAAGTAGATGTTTTACATTTCTAATTTAATTGGAATAAGAAAGCACTAATTCTAGCAACCAAGCGTAAGCATAAATTGTTTACAACAGACACTATTTGTTCTTAATAATATATAGTCTAATTTAATTAGATAATAAACAAAAGATAACATAACCTTGGTATAAAAAATAAAATAAAATATTATCTTAATCAAAAATGAATAATAATAAAATCAAATTTCAATACTTTCCTTATCATTTAGTAGATCCTTCACCTTGGCCAATTTTATTAAGTTTTTCACTTTTAACTTTAACGACAGGTGCTGTATTATATATGCAAGGATTTAATAATGGAGGTCTAATTTTAACTTTAGGATTTTTATTAACAAGTTCAGGTATGGCATTATGGTTCAGAGATGTAATAAGTGAAGCAACTTTATTAGGTTGCCACACTAGAGAAGTAAAAAATGGTTTAATGATTGGTGTATTCCTTTTCATTGTAAGTGAAGTATTTGCTTTCTTATCTGTATTCTGGGCTTTCTTCCATTCAAGTTTATCTCCTGCAATAGAAATAGGTGGATCATGGCCTCCAATGGGTATAACTCCTTTAGATCCTTTTGCTATTCCTTTATTAAATACAATATTATTACTTTCTTCTGGTGCATTTATTACATATGGACACCATGCTTTAATAGCAGGAAATAGAAAAGCAGCAATAAATGGAACATTATTGACTATAATTTTTGCAATTTTATTTACAGGATTACAGTATTATGAATACTCTGAAGCTGGTTTCACTATGGCAGATAGTGTATATGGTTCAGCTTTCTATGCCTCAACAGGATTACATGGATTACATGTAATAGTAGGAACAATCTTTATCTTAGTAGGATTTGTTAGAATCGTTAACTATCATTTAACAAAATCACACCACCAAGGGTTTGAAGCTGCAATTGCTTACTGGCATTTTGTAGATGTTGTATGGTTATTCTTATTCTTAGCAGTTTATTTCTGGGGTGGAGCCTAATCCTATAACTATCACTCCCTACACTGTCACACCCTACACAACCAATCCCAACACTTTAACTTTAGTGTTTGAAAGGGATCCAGCACTCCCACTTAATTTAAAGTGGAAAGGGAAAGTGTGGGAAAGGGACAAGTGAAAGTAAATAATAAAAATAAAAATATTTGTTTATTTTTTATTTTTTAATTTAAAAAAAATAAAAAAGGGTATAAAAATAAAAAAAGAAGAAATATTTTTCCTAATTTATTTTTTTTTGCCTTTGGTATTAAAATATTTAAATTAAATTAATAATCAAATTTCCCCCCCTCTCAAAATTTAACTAAAAAAAGTAAATAATTTATTTATTAAAAAATCTTAAATAAAAATTTTATGTTTTATTCTGTATTATTCAATTGAGTCAAAAAAAAAACAAAAAAAAAAAACAAAAAAAAGAAAAAAATTATTTGTTTTTGTTTTTATTTTTTTAATTCATTCTTAAAATATTAACTTAATTAAGATATAAAGGATAAAATCATAAAAAATATAAATTTAAAAATAAAGATTACTAAATTAATAGATAAGTAGCTTTATAATTTAATTAAAAAACAAAAATTTTTGTTTTTGGTTTATTTAATTTTCATTCATTACCCGTTACTAAAAAGAATATAACAAAATACAACAACTATGAATCTTTCATTATTTTTATTTTTAATTGGTATCTTAGGTTTTATATTAAATAGAAAAAATATAATTCTAATGATAATAGCCATAGAAATTATGTTACTAGCAGTAACTTTATTAGTATTAATTTCTTCATATGGTTTTGATGATAATGTTGGACAAACATTTAGTATTTATATTATATCTATTGCTGGTGCAGAATCAGTTATAGGTTTAAGTATTCTTGTTGCTTATTATAGATTAAGAGGAACTATTTCTTTAAGAACATAATGTATCTTTCAATTATTATTTTACCTTTATTAGGTTCTATCGTTTCAGGTTTTATGGGTAGAAAAGTAGGTATAACTGGTTCTCTTTATATCACTTGTACCTGTTTATTACTATCTTCCTTTTTAATGACAATAGCTTTTTATGAAGTAGGTCTTTGTGGATCACCTGTATCTATAAATTTAGGTAGTTGGGTAGATTCAGAGATAATGTCAATATCTTGGGAATTTTATTTTGATCAATTAACAGTTTCTTTAGGTTTAGCTGTATTATACTGTTCAAGTTTAATTCATATATATAGTAGTTCTTATATGTCTGAAGATCCTCATGTACAAAGATTTATGTCTTATTTATCTGCTTTTACTGCAGGTATGTTAGTATTAATCAGTGGAGGTAATTATTTTGTAATGTTTATTGGTTGGGAATCAATTGGAGTAGTTTCATATTTACTAATTAATTTTTATTTTACAAGAATACAAGCGAATAAAGCTTCTATCTTAGCTTTTACTATGAATAGAGTAGGTGATATGGGTATGAGTATTGGTTTCTTTGCTATTTTTGCTTTATTTGGATCATTAAATTATTCAACAATCTTTAGTTTAGCTCCTTATATGAATGAAACAGCAATAACAATAATTTCTTTATTATTATTTATGGGTGCTATGGCTAAATCTGCTAATATTCCTTTCCATTCCTGGTTACCTGGTTCAATGGAAGCTCCTACACCAGTAAGTGCATTACTTCATGCAGCCACTCTAGTTACAGCAGGAATCTATTTATTATTAAGATCTTCCCCTATATTAGAATATAGTTCAACAGCTTTATTAATAATAACTTTAATTGGTGCTACAACTGCCTTTTTTGCAGCTACAAGTGGTTTAGTACAAAATGATTTAAAAAGAATTATTGCTTTCAGTACAATAAGTCAATTAGGTTATATGGTAATGGCTGTAGGTCTTAGTCAATATAATGTAGCTTTAATGCATACAGTAAATCATGCCTTCTTTAAAGCATTATTATTCTTAGGTGCGGGTGCTGTAATTCATTCTTTTGCAGATCAACAAGATATAAGAAAAATGGGTGGTTTAATTAAATTTTTACCATTTACTTATTCAGTTATGTTAGTTGGTTCTCTTAGTTTATTAGCTACTCCTTTCCTTACAGGTTTCTATAGTAAAGATTTAATTTTAGAATTAGCCTTTGGACAATATACTTTTAGTGGTCTATATGCTTATATTTTAGGAACAATAACTGCTGGAATAACAGCATTTTATAGTTTTAGATTAATAAGTTTAGTTTTCTTAACTGTACCTAATGGTTCAAAAATGTCTTATTTGAATTCTCATGAGTCAGATTTAGCTATTATTATTCCATTATTTATTTTAGCTTTATTTAGTATATTATTTGGTTTTGTTTTCTCTGATTTATTTGTTGGAGTTGGTTCTGATTTCTTTGGTAATTCTTTATTTATTCATCCTAATAATATCTCAATAATTGAAGCTGAATTCTCTTTAAGTCTTATTATTAAATTATTACCTGCTATCCTTAGTTTAGTGGGTTCAGTATTAGCTTTATTCTTATATCATAGACATCCAGAATTTATTAACCAACTAATTGAAAATTCTTTAGGTAGAAAAATTTATGGTTTCTTAAATGGTAAATATTATTTTGATGTTATTTATAACCATTACTTTATTTCTAAAGGTTTATTACTAGGTTATACAATTTCTAAAGAAATTGATAGAGGTGCTATTGAACTTTTAGGTCCTTATGGATTATCTAAGGCTTTCACTAATACTGGAATTAATATTGCGAAATTAGATACTGGAATAGTTACAACTTATGCTCTTTATATTACTTTAGGATTATTATCTCTATTATTTGTAGTATTTGCTCCTATTCTAGTAGATTTTTCATTATTAAGTGAATTTAGATTAGTTATAATTTATTTAGCTTCTCTTGTATTAGTTTTATCTTTCCCTTCTTTAAATAATAAAGAACAAAATTAAATTTATACAATTTTTATTTGTATTCATTATTTTAAATCTTATATCTTATAATTTAAATTAATATTTTTATCCCCTTTATTTAACCCCCTCGCACTTATCCCTTTTTCTATATCTTCCCTAAACATTAAGGGATAAGTGCTGGATCCTTTTCACACCCTACACTGTCACACCCTACACTTTAAGTGAAAGGGATGTGTAGGGAAAGGAAGGGCAAAAAGTATAAAAATAATAAAATCTTTTTTATTTGTTTCGTTTTTATTATTAATTATTTTTAAATTAAATCTTGCCTTATTTTATTAAGATCGTGTAAATTGTAGAAAGAAAGCTTTTATTTAAGCTTTCATTTTAATAAAAGAAAAGTCAAATTCTAAAAATTTAAATCTTACATATTTATTGCTCAAAAAGTATAATTGTAAAATTTTTTGGTTTTGTGTGTTTTTTTTTGAATTAAAAAAATTTTTATTTTTTAAAAGTAAATAATGAATACAAAAAAGAATTATATTAATTATAATATTTAATATTTTTCGGGAAAATGATAATTAATTTTTTATTTATTATATATTTATTTTATTTTTATTTAATATCCTGAAATGAAAAGACGAGTATAGTTAAGTTGGTATAGCCTCTACCTTCCAAGTAGATATCATCAGTTCGAATCTGATTACTCGTAACTAAAAAAATATAATAAATAACATAAGCCATTTGGCATAATTCACTAAAAATAAATGTAAAATAAAAACAATTAAATAAAATATTGATTGTAAAAAAAGTATTTAATTTAAATTTTATTTTTTTCTATTTCTAGTTACCCTTAATGTCTCATTTTTAAAATAGTATAATTAATTTATTTTTATAAATTGACTATTTTGCTAATAACAAGCAGAGACAGTTCTTAAAATATAAAGAACATAAAAACAAATAACAAAAATAAATTTATAATGCCACAACTAATACCATTTTTCTTTGTTAATCAATTATCTTTTGCATTTATTACTTTATTAGCATTAGTTTATATTTTTTCTAAATATATTTTACCTTTATATACATTCCAACAAGTAATTAGAATGTATATTACTAAATTAAGTAATAAAAACTAATAACAAATTTTATTATTTTCAAATCTGCTCGGAAATTTAAATTTAAATAAATTTTAAATTAATTTAGGAAAATGATTTGTTAAAAATAAAGATTAAAAAACAAAAAACAAAAATAATACTAACCCCCTTATAAAAAAATTCTATCATTTAAGATAAATTTGATTTGAGATAAAAAAATTATTAAAATTAACTATTTCTATTTCTATTTCTATTTAAAATTAAAAAATTAAATAAATAAAAAAAATAATTTTTATTATGAATTAGCCGATTATAAGAAAAGTAAACAATTAATTTTGAATTAGTAAAGGATACTATTAGGTTTATCACTTTATTAACTATTGTATTCTTAAATTTAAAAATAATTAGTAATTTCATAAATAAAAAGAATAAGACTTATAAATAATCCAAAAAATAATAAAGTTAATAATAGTAATTTATTTTAATCCTTAAACAAAAAATTAATAATAAAATACCAAACTGGTTTAAAAATTTTATTTTTTATTATTATTAAGTTTATTAGTATTAAATTTATTAGGCTTTAGTATTATAAATGTATTTATTTTTAATACTTATTATTCTAAAAATATATAGTTTAACTATTGCTGTTTTAGCCATCTTTTATGATTTAATTAGTTTATTTATAATAAATAGTAACTAAAAAATTCACCATATCTAAATTTTACCCTTATTTTATAATTAACTGGTTTAAAGAATTAGATTTTATAACTATTTAAGATGAAACAATTAAAGATTATAAAAAATGAAGTAATATTCATGTATTAATTTATATTATAGGAAAATTCTATATTTTATTTTTATTCTTTTTCTATTAAAAGGGTATTTGAACTTTTAGCCTAAAAAAACAAAAAAACAAAAAAACAAAAAAACAAAAAAACAAAAAAATATGAAAGATCTTAATTTTTTAAAAGAGTTTTTGCTATCTTATGGAATTAATCTTAATGTGGATGATTCTACTTCTCCTGTTCTCTTATTTGCTTTGAGCATTTTAATTTTATCTGTTATAGCTATGTGGTGTTTTATAACTATTGTTTTATATTTAGGTTTTTTATATTTAATGGAAAATAAATTATTATTAGAAAAAGTATCTAAATATTCTATAATAGTAAAATTTATAAGTTTGTATAAAAAAACTAGATTAATTTATTTGTTTGTAGAAATAGCACTATTTTTAATTAGCTTAGGAAGTATAATTCTGCTTAGTGGTAGAATTGTTTTTGGTTTAATTTCTTTTGTTGGATAATAAAATTTAAACATTTTTTTATTTAAACAAAATATTTTGATATAAAAATATTTTTATTTTTTTAAAATATATAAAAAAAAAAAAAAAAAAAATTTTTTTTTTATCTCTACATTTTAAAATAATGGTAGATTAAACATTATTATTTTCTTAATAAAAATAAACAAACATCTAATAAAAATTCATCATGCAAATCAATTTCTTCTATTATATTGTGCTTATCTCTTTCTGGTTCTCTTTAGGTTTTATTCTTTATAATTCTAGTACTAGCTATAAAAAATTAGTTCAAAAATATTCTTTTATGGAGTTATTCTTTATACATTATTTTTTTATTCTAGCTTTTTTCATTGTACAAAAAATATTTATTAGTTTTTTTGTAATAGATTTTAGTAATATAGAATTATTTAGTTATGTTATAGAGAATAGTGACGGTTCTAATATTATTGACTCTAGTACTACTAATGCTTCTACTTCAAACAATTCTACTATTCCTAATTTAAAACCTGAAACTACTATTAATAATAGTTTGTCAAATACTAGCGATATAAATAGTAATCCTATCTCTAATCCTAATCCTAATCCTATCTCTAATCCTAATCCTAATCCTAATCCTAATCCTAATCCTTTTTCAGATAATATAACTAAAGTAGGTGATGGTGCTATTATGGCTGCTGCTATTACAGCAGCCTCTAAATTATCGACAACTACCCCGTCAATTGCTAACAAAATAGCCACATTAGGAATCGGTACTGTTGTAGGAGCTGGGGCTATAGTAGCTAAAAACATGTCAAGTAATTTGTCCTCAAATTTAGGTAAACCTAAAAACTTTATATCTGATAACCCAGATTTAATAAAACTTATAGAGAGCATGTTCAACTTAACTGGTAACGATGCTTATAATCTGTTACACTTAATACAGATTTTTCAATTACTGCAAATATATATAATTATTATTATTATATATGATCTTATTCTTTTTTTAGTTAATGAAAGTTTAATAGAAACTTTCTTACTTAAAATATTTCCACTTAGAATTGTAAATTATTATATAAAATCAATTAAACTTTTAAAAAAGTTTAATAAATTTAGCATTCCAGTATTATTTATACTTTTATTATGTACTAATTGGTATTCTTATTATTATTTAAATTTCTTTATTGAAAATATAGAAGAAATAGTAAAAGTATATTTTAACAAATAAAAATAAAATTAAATCCCCCCTTATATTTTTTGCTTAAAATTAATAAAATAGTAATTAAGAGTAATACTATTTTAAATTTTTAATTATAAACTCTTCTGACAAAAAAACAAACAAAACAAAAAATAAAAATAAATGCAAAACTTTACACTACACTTTTTCAATTTAGATGCTATCAATTATAGTTTAGTACCTTTAATTCAGTTTACTTGTATTCTTTTTATCGCTACGCCTATTGTTTTATTTACTTCTAAAAAGGGAGAAAATAAAAGAATAAAAAGTATACTGGTTGTTTATGCAGGATCTGTTCCTGGAAAAATGTACTAGAAGCTGTGAATTATGGAATCGAAAAATATGAATCAAAAAAGAATACTGGAAATAGCAGCTCTAAAGATAGTACATCTGGTAATAACAATTCATCTGTAAATAATAATTCTGGGAATAGAAAAAACATCTGTTAATAGTAGCTCTGGTAATAGTAATTCAGCAAATAAAATAATGAAAAACAATTATTACAATAAGCAATCATTTCTTTTCACTTTTTTTATTAACTGGTTAGATTTAAAACTACCAGAAAATGAAGGACCTTTTGCTAATTACTCTTTTGGCGTATTAATGTTATCAATAATAGCTTTCTTTAGTTTTACAAATGTATTTGCCATTATCATATCTCTTTACTTAATATTAAAATACGATGTTAAAACTAAATTTAAAGATTATCCAAGATTGATAAAATTAATTAAGTACTATGAAGGTAGTTCTTTATTCTGCATTTTAATTGAAGTTTTATTTTGTTTAATATGTTTATTATTAATTATTTTCAGTAGTGCATCAATATTGGGAATTATTATTTACTTCAATTAAAAGAATCATCTTTATATAAAAAATATATACTTATTTTAAACCCCTCACTTTAGCTATCTATAAAACAGAAAAATTTATTAATTATTCAATTTAAAGAAGAATTTAATAAAATTAAATTTTAAAAGTAGATGTTTTACATTTCTAATTTAATTGGAATAAGAAAGCACTAATTCTAGCAACCAAGCGTAAACATAAAATTGTTTACATCAGACACTATTTGTTCTTAATATTATATAGTCTAATTTAATTAGATAATAAACAAAAGATAACACAACCTTGGTATAAAACAAAACGTAATTCTAAAATAAATATGAAATTACAAAATATAATAAAATATCTTATCACTCAACTGGTAAAAATTTTAAGCACTATAACTAACAAACTTAATAGATTTCTAATTGACACTGACTCTTCAAATGGTATTAGAGTATCTGAAATAGAATATAACAACAGCGGTAAATTTTACAAATTCTTTCTACTAAATGAAAAAAGGTTAGAACATAAAAAAGCTTTAAAGGGAATTTACAATGCTCTAATGTCAAATAAAAAGTTTGTAGATTTTGGTTTTTATAAAATAATCATCATAACTGCTATTATGAGTGAAGGAGAATACAATTACCATCACAATGTTTTAATTTCGAATAACACTACATTCGAAGAGTATTATAATTCTGTTAAAGATGTTATAAATAATCATTACTCTAAAAAAGGTGGTGTTTACTTACCCAATACTGTGCCTTTATTTAAAGTTTTTGTTTGAAATATGGATGAGAGTAGAAACAGTAGAATAAAAATAACTAGAAAACCGGTTAAACCTTTTCTAATTAATATTCAAAAAAGAACTTATTTTACTAAAGTTTTAGGCTTTCAAAAAGCTTCAAATTCTAAAAATAAAACCCCCGGCTTTCAATTAAAAAAATATAAAAAAATAAATAACTTTAGAAAGATATTCTTAACTAATTTTGTTTATAATAATATAAATACAAGACAATCTTTATTATTTACACTTATTTTGGATAAGTTAAATATTAATCTTCCTGAAGGTGCTAGTTCCCATGTAAATTTTGCTTTTGGTATTTTTATTTTATCTTTGATTTGCTTATTTAATTTTATTAATGTAGTAGGTTATCTTACTTCTATTTATTTATTAAATAAATATGATATAGAAACTAAATTCCCTAAATTTAAGAAAATTATAAGATACTTTGAAAAGAGTTCTTTATTTTGGGTTTTTATAGAAGGTTTAACTTGTGTAATTTTTTTAATTTGTATTATCATATTTTCTTTAATAGAAATAGGTATACCAGTTTTAAAATAAATTATAATAATAAAAA
>BEWF01000072.1:0-114456 GCA_002583695.1 Pleurotus salmoneostramineus
CGAATCTGCAAGATCCCGGTCATTTGTGAGTTGGTTCCACAAACTCAGGAGGGCGGATGTAGCGGAACCATACCCGTTATGGTAAATCCTACTTTGAGTCACTCCTGTACCCCTCGCTCCTCCTTAGTCTCTCTTTCTTTGCTAGTATAGTGTAGATAGTTGACAGTCATCATGTAGATAACTTGTATAAAGCCGTAGGCTCTCTGGTACTAGAGAGAGCAGCGTACTTAGAATACAGACGATTTACCCCTGTCATCTGTAACGAGTAACGTTCGTGTGGCGTGACCCATCCCTAACAGGATAGCTCCCGTCACAGCTGAGGCTCGTTCGACTGTTCCTTCCAGCACCTCCCTCATGGCTGACAATGCACCACCAACTCAGCCTCGACGACAAGCTGAGGAACCAGAACAATCCACTGTCCAGAAGTTCATCGGGATTGCGCAGGTGAGAGAAACTTTGTAAATTGGCCGCG
Organism: Pleurotus salmoneostramineus; assembly: GCA_002583695.1. Taxonomy (NCBI): domain Eukaryota; kingdom Fungi; phylum Basidiomycota; class Agaricomycetes; order Agaricales; family Pleurotaceae; genus Pleurotus; species Pleurotus salmoneostramineus. The sequence goes on from BEWF01000072.1 coordinate 473, forward strand.
AAATTTTGTGCTCAACTCGACACGCGTCTAGCAAGTCTTCATAGTATGGGCACTGACACAGATTGGTATGTGGTCCGCCTTGAAGTTCGGGGGGGAATGACTTGTCTTATCGTACACCCCAGCGACAAACTATTTCGCAAAGAAGCCAGCTTCAACCGCACCACCAAGCACCACCGGCCAAGCAGGAGTTGCAGTGGACCCAAAATCTCTAATGCCGACGCAGGCAATATCTTCATGGCCCCTCGGCATACCCCTTGACATGCATGTGTACTTGTCTACATCTCCCAATGGCGACGTTTTCTCTCGCAAATGGACTTCGGGGTACAGGAAGGACTTGGACGAGGGCCTACCGAATTTTGTCTGGGAGAATATCACTTGGGGGGATTGGAATGAGGCTAGGTCTGTTGAATTTGATGTCAAATTCCCCGAGGTGAGCTCGCTTTCTTCCCGAACATGGTAGGAGGTTTCAAAATCTTGGAATAGCCCGTCCTTCGCAATGGTTCTCTATGGGCCGACGTATTTCTAGCTAAGGAAGGCTCAAACCCCGATCCACAAAGTCCCCAGTTCAACCCCGAACACATACATCATGTCAGGAAGCGTGAGTTCCTAATGTAGTCACTTCTTTTGGCTACGCCTCGATTAACGTAGGGTAGTCTTGACCCCATACCTTCCTAAGGTTAAGATACGAAAAGAGAAAAACTTGCTCTCTGGAAGCGACCAGGTTGAGACTGAGGAGGTGCGCATTTCATCCTGAAGCCTAAGCGTCATGTTCACCTAGCTTTTAGGTTGAAGAACCAGATGTCATTGTCCCCCATTGGCACAAGGTCGGTTGCCGTACGCGTCCTGTGGGCTCCAAGCTCACTTAATGATTCAGAATTTGACACTTGCTCTCATATCTGATGTACCCCCAATCCCATTGACCCAACTGCCCGTCCCGCTTCTTGAACGTAGGTCAATTACTCCAAGTCCACGTTGACTCCTTATCACGCCTATTGCAGATATTCACCTGGTTCCTGGAAGGCGGGACGACTCTGGCACGAAAGCCTTGTACAAACCCATTGTCTTCCCGAACGAGTTTTGGCATCTTCGCTCCCAAATGGTTGAGGTCAACACCACTACGCCCAACCTCCCCTTGCAGATAACTTTCCAGCCAATGTCCTACATGAAGTTCCAAATATTCGCCTCAATGACCCACGGTTTCAACGAAGCTGCTAAACAACAAGGCGCAGGGGCTTCCGCGGAACTCGATGAAATCAAGCGGATGCTTATTGAGACCAACCCTTGGTTTTTGGGACTGACTGCAACCGTCAGCATTCTTCACGTTGTGTAAGGTTCGCTCTCCTTCACCAGACACTCCAAGCTCACTTTGTATGCCTCAACAGGTTTGAAATGCTTGCTTTCAAGTCGGATGTGTCCCATTGGCGAGAGAAGAAAGAGATGGTCGGTGTATCACTCAGGTAGGCTCCGTTCTCGTTTAACTTCGAACTGGCGCTCAATCTCCTCTAGGACGGTGGGGCTGCATCATTCCCGAGCGTACGACGTATCCTTAACTTCTTTTCTCAGATCATCACCAACGTCATTGTTCAGGTCATCATTCTCCTGTACCTCATTGATAACAACGAGAACACGAGTTGGATGATCTTGATGGGTTCAGGGATGGGCGTCCTCATCGAAGCCTGGAAGGTAAGTCTCCACCGCCCTGTCTGTCTGTTCCTCGGATATCTGGTAAATGGACATCTTAGATCACGAAAGCTGTTGACATTAAGGTCGTTCCGGCTCCCAATGGGTCTTTGCTGCCGTACAAGCTTGACATTAAAGGTATGCAATGTCCTCGCTGAGTTGCCAGTCAAGTAACGTATCGGTATCCAACCAGATAAGCATGTCCTCAGTGAGGACGAGAAGAAGACACAGGAGTAGGTGGCGTATCTTTGCGTTTCTCCATCTCTTAACCCCCGCTTTCAAATTTAGATACGACAAATTGGCATTCCGTTACGTTTCGTATGTTGCTATCCCCACCCTAGCGGCCTATACCGTATATTCCCTGTTGTACGAGACACATCGTGGATGGTACAGCTTCGTGATCTCGACACTTACCTCCTTCGTGTATATGTTTGGTTTTGTGAGTCCTTGTCTACTTTCGAAACCTTTCCTTTCTGATCGATCCTATCATAGGTACAACTCGTGCCGCAGCTCATCATCAACTACAAGTTGAAGGTCAGTCCTCCCGCCGAAAGGAGGTCCGTTTTCTCAGATCTCAGATTGATGTCTTCCGATGTAGAGCGTCGCGCACATGCCTATGAAAGCCATGATATACAAAACCCTCTCAACTGTTGTGGATGATCTTTTTGCGTACGTCTCGCCGCTTGATCGTTCGGAGCCATGCACTGAGTATTCCAACCTTGGTCATTAGCTTCTGCATAAAGATGCCGTTCCTCCATAGGCTGGCATGTTTTAGGGACGACGTCGTGTTTCTGATCTTCTTGTATCAGGTGAGAGACTTCCAAATATGGTGCGCGTTGGGTGACTCACCGACACATCTTAGCGCTGGATCTATCGCGTCGATCTCAAGCGTGTCAACGAATATGGTCAAGTGGTTCCAGAAGATGTTATTGCGTCTGAAGCGGCTAAGGAGACTAAGAAGACTCAGTGATGTAGATGATGTCTCTTGGATGACTTGTTCGGGTTTTGTGCGATCTCATTCTATAGCTGAATATTGCTTTCTTAGACGGTCAATCTAATTTATTTCCTGCCTTTTCTTGCTCGATCGCTACACCTAATCTTTTCCATGCTCCCTTGCGATGTCACTGCATGTGCTGTTCGTGCCACCCCTCCCCCCAACTGCTGGACCATCCTCGACATCGATATGATGGCCTATCTCTCAGAAAGTCAATCGCGGTCAGCGTGCCAAGTAACATTACCTCCGAACATCAGGAAATATCCTCTCGTTCGCGACGTATACCCTGCATTGAAGAAGCCCTTGTGGGCCTATTACTGCACCCGTCGTTCGAGTCATTCAAATCTCGCCCAATGACTCGCTTTTGAACGCCTGGTCTCCTCGTTTTCTTGCCCTTGTCTGCCTTTCTTTCCACCCCAGAACGTTGCACCTAACTCGACATGAAATCAGATCAACATCTTCCACACGCATGCCTTTTGCACGTTCGCGTCCTAGTGACTCACCATCCATTCACCGGTAAGGTGCAGATAAATAAAGCGACCTCCCAACTACTTCGTCATCCATCAAGTACTCTCAGTTGATTCTTAATCGCCGCGCTTACAACTCAAAGCCATGTCGTCCGAATCTTCACAGACCCGTCGCCCCTCACGAACTCGCAATGCTCGTCCCTTACCTGTACCTACCACTGGTGGCTCAAAGCCCACCCCTTCTCCGGCCTCGTCACCTGCACCTACGCCCACTACGCCAATCGAGAACTCATTCGAACACCTTCGCATCGTTGACGAGGACGTACCAAGCCATGTAAACGAGCTGGGAGAAGGAGAAGATGACGACAGCGACGACACGCTTGATTATGGGGGCAAGCCAGAGCTTCCGAAGAAAGCCAAGGCTGGAAACTCCTCGCCTCCTGGTGGTGACAGCGGCGTCGATGGCGACCAGGATAAGCAGCGTTTGAAAGCCATCACAAGTTGCAAGCAGGTCTTAAAAGCTTTGGAAAGTGCCAAACATTTCAGCAAAAAGGATAAGAAAGCACTGGAAGTAGTGAACAGGTTCGCGAACGAACATATCACAGTAAGCATGTCCCTGCCATCGTCTCTGGTAATCTACTCATGTTTTTACCTAGAAAATTGTCTTTTCCGACATGGGAGTCGACGATCTCAAGAACCTGCAACTCTCTGAGAAGGAAATCTTCTTCAATGATGCTCTCCTTTCAGAGCGCGCTGATCAGCGTCAGCTCAGCGACAGGTTTCTCAAAACCGAAGCCCTCGTGGATAAGATGGTGATATCCAACGTGAGTCGAATCCTTCTAAGCCTGAGTCCCCGCTAATAATAGTATTGGTCATCATGCAGAAGGAGGTCCGCTCTGTCTTTTCGACCTTCAACTGTGTCCTAGAGTCGATGGACAACCCTGGTCCTCGTTATCACGGAATGAAGGAAGCTAAGGTGCCCAAACTTTGCCCAGAGCTGTCATTTGGACCTGTTCTTCATGATGGCTTGGAAGGCAAGTATCAGATGAGTGGTGTTGCTGACATGGTCACCTTCATGGTTGAACCATCGGCTCACTTGCACGAAAGTGAATTACGGAGCTTGAAGGATTTGAGTAGCAAGTCCAAAGTAATACAAACGACCGTGGGCTCATTAGAAATCAAATCAGCGAGCCAGTTCCTTTCAGACAAGCATAAGGGCGAGGCGGTTGCTCAAGCAAAAAATGCCAGTGTGGATCTAAAGTGAGTTTCCAATGCTGTCCAAATGACATTCCAATCATACTTATTAAATGCAGTAACGCATACCAGAAGTTCATCATGACCGATGGGCAAAATTGGAAGTTCTGCATATTACACAAAGGGAGATACTACCTGTCAGGCGTTCTGGGACCAAGATCACACGAGAAGAGATTTGTGATATCTGCCTTGGATGCCTGGGTAAGCTTTTGAAACATGATTGCGTCAGTGTATTGACAAAGATGATGGTTCAAAGATTTGGGAGGATCCCGCGGCTTCTATGAAAAGCGGCCTCTGGACATTAGAAGAGTAGTTTACTCGCTACAAGTAGGCCAGCAACATCCGGTACGAGGCTTGGCGAAAGACCTGGTATTCGAGAATACATCGTCCCGACTCCTCATCGTAGGTGATAAACTTGACATACTCATTCTGTAAGTCGGGGAGAGCAAACTCAACCGTGTAGGGGAGGGGATCATCGACGTAAATACCCAATCGTACGTGTCCCCTTGTGCGACCCTTAGGCATGAACATGAATGCACACCCTGACGGCTGGAGGCTGAACCTTGCCCGTAGACCTGATAAATGACCGAAAGAAGTGGAATCGCTTGATAATACTTGATCCGTTCGGGGCCAGACTTCGAACTGTTCCACAGAGCAGCCGTCCGATTCGATAGTAGAGCCATCGATGGTTATCGTCCGTACGTCGTTACCGTTCCATATCAGGAATCGACCGCTAGACACGGTGTAGATAGACGGAAATCTGAACTCGTCCATCCGGTACCAACCCTCCCATAGGCCCACGAGGGGGGCACTATTCTGAGGAATAGGAACTCGTAGACGGGCAACTGGTTGCAAAGGTGGCAAACGGAAAACACAATGCCACTCGTCATGAGCGACAAGAAGGAAGGTCCTGTCGTGGACGGCTAGCGACCCATCTTCAAACGGGCTGCGCTACTAGAGTCAGGCAGGGGTACACACGGATAGGCGATCGAAGCTTACCTTAGACTTATACGGGTATATCATTAACGGCGTGTCCAAACCCTCATGATAAAAGCGAACGTAGCAATACCGTTCACGACTTTGTATGGCGATGTATTGATCCGTAAGCACGACGTAACGCAGACCGAATGTCAGAACAAAGTGGTCAAGTCGTATGCAAGCTCCAGTGGCTGGGTTAGACCGATAGATATGCACGTGAGTGTGAACACTTGAGTGACGCGTAAGTTGTCATTGGCCGCGTTCGCAGAGGAGTTGGAGACTCACTCATCGTTCCCAAGTCTATTTTTCACATCTTTGTACGAGCAAACGGCAACGACAACTTCGTCCGCAGATATGGGACAGAACGTCCAGTCGTGTATCCGAAAACGCGACCGCGGTACCAGCAATCGGCCTCTGGACAATGCTTCAACCTTGTCGTCCCAGTCATGCACAACAAGGGAGCGCTCGTCGACTTGGAATGTCACATAAAACCGACCACCAGGCAGGAGCACTGGTTGATTCTCCTCACAATGGTAGACTTTGGATAGGGAAAGCGACACATTTGAGGCTCGGAACCGGCGTGCTAGGCATGCCAGTCTGGTAGCCGTACGCAAACAGTCGTCGAGAGACATGTCCACTAATGCATACTTTAGTCTTGGAATAGGCCAGACTTCAAGGACGTCGCGTAGCACAATCAGCCATATGGAACGATCATACAAGTGTCGCGCAAGGCTTTTCGATGTCTATGAACAGTACGGTCAGTCCAAACGCAGAAATCTGTTCGAAAAGCTCACCATTCGCAGATTACACAAGTCGTGGACAGATAGATGCAGAGACAACGCGTAAATCACGTCGTAGGGCATGTCAGCCAATGTAATACTGGCTGGTCGCAAGATGCGCCATAGACGTTGTGTCGGCCAGTAATTTCTACACATGTATCCTATCGTCGGGGAACAAGCCAGAGCAGCGAGCAAAGCATTGGGTAGGACATCGGTCATGGTGGTCAAGGAAAGAGCAAGGTGGAAGCGCCCACCTGTTTGTTCAATGCCACCACCATCGTCTCAGAGAACGCGCTTTGACGCGTCTCTTACCTTCTAAGATCCCTGATTCCCATCGTGCGAGCGATGGATCCGTTTAACTCTATGAAGGGTTCAACATCCTCGTGGTAATGTTGCAGCGGCCGAGAACGCACAAAAGCAGTCTGCGACAGCTATCCATCGACAGAAAGCCATCGAATGCGCCCGGCTTCTTTGAACAACGCTAGAAAGCAAGCAGACCATCTCAAGGCGAGAAGTGGAAGCAGTCGAAGTTTTGCAACGGTTTTGGAGTGAAACTGTGATGGTATGGAATTCATCCACTGATTGCCTCGATTGCTTTCGTAGAAGTTTGGCTTCTCTGATGTAAAGACGGAACACCTGACAAACCTCCAAGTTTCCCAAGGGACTATCAAACTGAATGATTCTGTCCTCTCGCAACGCGCACTCGGGCGAGAGCTTAGCCCCAGATTTTTGCAAACCGAAGCACTCGTTGACCAGATAGCCATGTCGACAGTGAGTACAGCCCTGAATCCCATTTTTCTCTTGCTCACTCTGTCTCACTCACCACTATTATAGAAGGAGGCGGTTTCCGTATTTATCACCTACGACTATGTTTCTGAATCCATGAGCAACCCCGGTCCTGAATACAAACAGAAGATGGCTCTCATGGAGCCCAAATTCTCCCCAGAATTGGGGCTTGAACCCGTTGTCCATGAAGGCAAGGACTTCAAGTACCAGTTCAATGACTTCGTAGACGAGGCTGTTGCTCAAGCAATGAATGCTTGTGAAGAACTTGGGTGAGTAGCTCGTCCCTGCTCAAAGCGGTTGAACAACGAAGTCGACGACCGTGACTACTAGGAACGGGACGGAGCTGGAAGTTTGGTTTGTACAACGGCTCACAAAAAGATACTACCTCTCAAAGTTGTTGGAATTACTCAAACACGACAGGAAGGTTATCCTCGCGGCCTTGGATTCCTGGGTCAGTCCTTTACTATTAGTTACCACTCGACCTGTGAAATCGACTGACCACCTGCGGCAGATTTGGGATACCCCCGAAATCTCTGAGATGAACGAAGTCTGGAAATACGTTATTGACGAGGACTCATAGGTGTGATAGTACGACCCGCTGCTCTGAGCTCCTACAAACTTGATATTCCATTATACATCGTCCCGTCTCCTCATCATAAGACATGTGTGCGACAAATTCATTTTTGAGATCGGGAAGAGGAAACTCGACTAGGGAGGGACCCACACATTCGTAACGCAGCCGCACATGTCCTCTCGAAGGATGCTTGGAGGAAAACAAAAAACAGAATCCCTGAGGCTCGACAGCGAGCTTTGTTCGCATACCAGTGAAAGAACTAGAGGAGATGCAGTCTTCTTCCAGGACAATTTCTCTAAGTGTCCTCGGCCATACCTCAAATCGTTCCAGAGAACAACCGGCAGAGGCAACCGAGGAAGGGTCAATTGTCATGGTGCATAGGGCGTTGCCCAACCATATGAGATATTGATCAGAAGACACCGGGCGAATGTGCGGATATTTGAAGGTATCGAACCGATGGCGAGCCTCCCACAGGGCCTGGAGAGGGACGTCATCTTGAGGTACTCGCAAGCGCGTGACTGGTTGCAACGACGGTAGTTGGAACACGCGAAGCCCCTCATGCTGTGCGACAAGGAGATGACTCCTGCCTACAACAGCGAGAGAACCTCTGGCAAACGAGATGTACTGCTGAACAATAATCAGAATAGAACAGGTGCAGCGTGGTCATTCGCACCTTGTCCAGAAACGAGTAGGTCAGTAGCGGTGTATGTAAACGCTCGTGATAGAACCGAACGTAGTTTTCTCTCGAGTCTCCGTGGATGGCGATATACTGGTCCGTGAGGGTGACGAATATCACCCGAAAGGACAGTATGAAGTGGTCGAGCTGTGCGAAGGACCCCGTGGCAGGGTTGGTTTGATAGATGCGTACATGAGTGGTGTATCTAGACAAAGAGATTGTTATTCAGATCGTCCTGTAAAGCGCAGAAAACATACGTAAGCCCCCCAAGCGCATCCTCTGCTTTCTTGTGTGAACAGACCGCAACCACGACTTCGTCCGCGGATACTGGAAAGCAGTTCCAGTGAGAGATTGGAAGACGAGATCGAGGAACGAGAAGTGAGTACGTCTGCGACGTGTCAAATTCATCATCCCAGCCATGGACGGCCAATGCATGTTCGCAATCTTGCAACGTCACAAAGTATTGTCCTCCAGGAAGAAGCACAGGTTTTGCATTGTTTGAATTGAAGGTTTTGTGGGTGAAAAGAGACAGATTCGACGCGCGAAATTTGTTATCCAACCATGCAATGCGAGTCGCTGCCTGTATGCAGCCCTCAAGAGAGAGATCCTCTAATGCATACTTGAGCCTTGGAATAGGCCGTATTTCAAGGATGTCGCGAAGCACAACTAACCAGATGGAACGGTCATACAGATGTCGAGCGAGGTTTTTGGATGTCTATGGGCTGTACGGTCAGTTGAAACGCAGAGAATCTTTAAAAGCTTACCATCCGCAAATTACACAAGTCCTGAATAGACAGATGCAGAGACAACGCGTAAATCACGTCGTAGGGCATGTCAGCCAATGTGATTCTGGCTGGGCGGAAGATGCGCCATAGGCGTTGAGTCGGCCAGTAATTTCGACATATGTATCCTATCGTTGGGGAACAAGCCAGAGCAGCGAGCAAAGCATTGGGCAGAATCTTGGACATGGTGGTCAAGGAAAGAGCTTGCGAGGTGCAAGCGCCCACCTTTTCGTTCAATGCCACCACCATCGTCTCAGAGAACGCCACTTCGACGCGTATCTCAAGGCTCTCTCTTTGCCCTTTCGCGTTCTGGAGCGTATCCAGATGCCCCTCATGGACTTGGCTTCATTGAGCCAGCTATGTCTGAGTTCGTCGATGAAGCTGAATCGCTACAAGTCAACATTGAGGCCATGAAAAACCTCAGTGATTCACTAGCTACTTTCAACGAATCTTTCGCAAGCTGGTTGTACGTCATGCAGATGAACTCTTTGACTACGGATTGGCCTCAAGTGAGTGAGCAGACCTATTCACATCGTGGTGGCACTGAAATTGCTTGAAAGGCACCCATACCCGAGTCTTTCGCCCTCGCCAGGGAAAGAGCTGGTTCGTGTTGGACCGTTTACTGATTCAATAGCATCCTCAATTCTATGCCTTAAGAACAGAACGCGATTCAAGCCATGCAGGCTGCTCAAGCTGCGCGTCTAGCTCAGGATGCGAGGAACGCCGAGGCTGCAGCTGCAGCAGCCGCGGACAAGACAACGATGACGGCGATGACTGATGCTGAGACCACTCAGATTGGAAACACCACAACCAATATATCGGGCACTTCCACCAAGGTGGTGAAGAAGAAGGCTGCCAAACCCAAGTTGACGGCAAAGGAAAAGAGAGAACGGAGCGTGAGTTCTTCCCTATCCATGTCATGTCCCCACCATACCCTATTTTCTAGTTGGAGATCGAGAAAGTGGTTATGTCTCTCCCGCTCGAGTTTCGCGGGAATGACCCCGTAAGCCCCTCCTGCCTCAATCTTCCGTCTGTATTCACGCACCATATCCCTAGAATCTTCGTCGCAATATTGAAACTGTGATTGAGGGCATGATGGATGCTGGCAAGCCAATGAAACGTGAGTTCCATTGCCCTCTTATCTCTGCTTTGAACAACGTCTGAAAACGTCCCGCAGTGCTCGACTTGGTCAAGCAACCCGATCTTCCACAGGCTCGGGTGAACAAATGCCTCATTGCGCTTGTCAATAGGAAGATTGTACGGAAAGATAATTCCACTGTGCGTATACATTGACACCGGTAAAGCTCAGCTCTAATGCATCGATTATCTATCATAGGGCATGGTGCTTTATCACTGGCAAGGTATATGATGAAATCCTTCACATTGTCCTGAGCCTTCTGTATCGCTGGATATGTACGTATAACCCATTGTATCGTTACTCACACCTTGTACACTTGATATCGCTTCCCTTCATCTGCACCAGAATCCCATGCGTTTTACATCTGCTGCGTCCCCCCATTTCCATGCTCGTTTGCTGGAAGCCATGGGACACCATCTTAGCCTGGTCCTAGCTCCCACTGGGCGATTGCCGAGACTGTGACCATCTCTTGATGTCAGCGGTAGTAAGGATGGATGACTGCGCAACTGTGAATTTTTGATACCGTTCGGCGTTGGCGGGCACTTCATGGTAGATGGTTCGCTTGATGTTCGGGTTACGGTGCCTATTCTCTAGTTACACCGGAGCACGTTTGTGCTCCCTTGTTCGTTGAGTCGTTCCCCTTTGCCTTCTATCATTGTCATCCCCCTTACCCTCCTGTCTTCCCAGCTCGCTCGCTCTTTAATAGAGTATATCTGCAGCTCGTCGCGAACTAGTTCGCGCCGCGGCAGCGATGCCAAGGTTGGCGTCAGGTTTTTTGGTTTCGATCTTGGCTCTGGCCGTTCCTATCCCCTCTTCAATCTCCTGATATCCCCTATCTGAGCCGTAGATGGGTCGCTGATACCAGGGAGCCCGCTGTATATTGCCAGTAATTCTTGGGTATTTCTACCATGTAGCCACAGTTCTCGAGCATGGAGACAGAGAGCGTGGGGGAAATGCTGCAAACGCCGAAGTCCCACAGGCGCCCAGTCACATGACATCCTTGGCACCACAAGCGATTCCAAGCCTTGCGTCGACTTTTCAAAACTGGACGCTTGTTGGCGACACCTGTCTGTCGCGAACTGCAGATATACTCTAATGTGTTTCTCTAATTTTCCTTCTGCCCGTTTCTCGTGCTCGCCTCTTTATCCTGCTTCTTAGTTACGTATCCCTTGGTCTTCCCTTCGCTGTAAGCTGTATTCGATGGACACTCATTTGAAATTCGTCGATCCGACTCGTGATTTTGTATTTTACTGATCGACATGGGCGGGGAAAGGCAGGTGGTACCCCACATTATGGCGAGCGATTTGTCGTTTATCGCAGCCGTTACCTCCGTCACCAAACTATCACGAAGAAAAAGAAATCTGGACGTAGGAATCTGAGTATTCAACAACGTCCTTCCAAGCGTGTTTCATATGGATTATGGATAAGACCTTGGGTGCGACGACCGCGACGACCGTGCTCGCTGGCAATACTGGTGTCAGTCGCCTCAGGAAGAAAACAAACGTCGGGTGTTGCTATTTTTTCGACGCAATTTTCGACACGAGTTGTCACCTCAGCTGAGGCGTATCGCCGATAATATTCCGCCGATCGTGTTTCGAGCTTTGGGCGCCGGAGCACCTTCCCCTTTCTCTTCTACCATCATCATGGCTCTACACTGTACACCGCACGCGAATACCCAACGCATGTGGTACAAGTCGTCGAAGCGACTCTTGTTATCCATATTGAACGCGATGGGCTCATGGAGTCGGGTGAACACTGAAGCGGTCCGTCATAATTGCTTACTTTCACTTTTTATCGAGTTCCTCAGTTTCCATCATCGCCACAGGGAAGCAACATATGGTTTCTGTTGACATGTTCCTGTACCTGGTACCTTCGTGAAAATCTGTAAGCACAACCTAGTAGGACCTGGTTGCTTCGCAGAGAACGACGGAATCAAACATATCGTCGGCCCCAGACCCTTTTTCGCGCCTCAATCAGACGTCGTTCCGGCTACTTTTCTTTATATCTCTGCCTTCTTGGCCTTGCTGCGTCTGTCTGCTCGCAAGTAATCACAAGGATGGGCTGAGGAACGCGTTACTTAAAGACCGACCTGGTGGAACGTCGAGGATACCGACCACCCGTTTTTTAAGACGCGATGGCTCTCTCGCAGCTACGTCTGACAATTCTTCTCCTGCCTTACTTTATCGCATGCTCGAGTGCGCTCACTCGTATGTTTAACACCTCCGCGTTTCCCACTCTTCCTGGTCTCATTCCATCTCTTCCACTAGGATCATGGCAGGATGCCTCTCAAATGGCCGCGCAAACCGTCTCGGATATGACCATTGATGAGAAAGTCGGTGTCCTAACTGGTGTTACTATGGCTGGAAGTACGTCCTATCTCTTTCATCGCCTCTTTCATCGCCTCTTTCCACTGTTGTTCATCAAACATTGACCAGGTCGTTGCAACGGAAACACTCACCCCGTTCCCCGCCTCGACATCCCCGCATTCTGCTTGATGGATGGTCCAGCTGGTATACGCCCCGGGACTGGTGTCACTGCTTGGCCATCTGCGATCAACGCCGCGTCGACGTTCAGCAGACGATTGATGCGCGAAAGAGGAGCGGCCCTTGGGGAGGAGTTGCGTGGAAAGGGAATCCAGTACGTCCCCCATTCGTTTTCGCTGCTCCCTCTTTCCACCCTTTTCCTGATATCATTCTCTGCTTTTAGTGTTTGGTTTGGGCCCGCTCAAGATCTTGTCAGTCCCCGTGACCTCCAATGCACCACACTATCTCTAACTATTCCCTTTTCCCTGTCTTTTTCTTCAGATGTACAACCCCAAAGGCGGTCGTGGCTGGGAATCCTTCGGTCCTGACCCCTACCTCAATGGTGAAGGCGGGTACGAAACCATCACCGGTGTGCAAAGCAAAGGCGTGCAAGCCTGCGCGAAACACTTTACGGCGAATAATCAAGAACACAATCGGTATAATTTGAGCGTAACGTTGGATGATCGGTCGATGTGGGAGATGTACGGGTATCCGTTTATTCGTAGCATTGAGGTGTGTTTTCGTCATCTTGTCCTATCTTCGAGCGCGTCCCTCCTTCATCTTGCTTCCGTTTCTGATGGGTTCGGTTTTGTTTCCTTTCATTAGGCCGACGTATCAACGATTATGTGTTCCTTCCAACGCATCAACGGGACTTTCACATGCGGCTCCCCGAAACTCCTCAGCGACACTGGATTCTTACGTTCGAATGGGTTTAAGGGGTACGTCGTGACCGACTGGGGTGCGAACCACGGTACTGCAGAGGAGAATGCCAATGCTGGGTTGGAAATGGAGCAGCCTGGGGAGTACGACCCACAAAGTATGTCTTCGACTCTTCGCCTCTTCAGTCGTAAGATACTGTTGTTGATGTTCGTTCTTGTATTCTTTGCTGCGCAGTTGATGGTGGAGGTATATTCGCGAATAGTGGACTCAAGGACTCCGTGCTAAATGGCACCGTCTCCCAAGCTGTGTGTCTCTTCATTTGTCTACCTTGTTTGTTCTTGCTGACTGATTCACATTTATAGCGTTTGGACCAAATGGTTACGCGTGTTTTGACACCGTATTATCGTCTCGGACAAGACTCCGTGCGTCTCTTCTCTCTTCCCCTTTGATCCCAACGTTGACCCGTCTATCCTCTTCATTTTCTAACAGGGGTTCCCCGAAACCAACTTCAACACTCAAGAACCTGGCGGCCCACTCAACCAAAACGTCGTTGTCCGAACGCAGCAACACGTCAACCTTGCTAAGGAAATTGCGTCGGCATCGGCTGTCTTGCTAAAGAACGAGCGGACATACCCACAGTCTTCTCAACAAGGGCAAGGATACGGCGGCGGACACGGAGGGGGACATGGAGGAGGACACGGAGGCCTTCAGCGTGGACTGCCCGTAAACAAGTCCAATGCAAAGAAGATTGCGGTCATTGGTGAAGATGCGAAGTTGATGGATAGGTCGTTGTGTAACGCTCTCAATGAGTGTACGAACGGAACCATGTCCATTGGGTGTGTTCAATTTCCTCCCCACTCTTATCGGTTTAGTGAACTAATTTTGCTTGGGCTGTGATTTAGTTGGGGTTCTGGTGCCAACTCATTGGAGTTCCTTGTAGCTCCATTCGATGCTATCACCTCCTACGTCGGGAACTCTGCTACGATTGCCTCGTCGTTGTCGAACGATGCTGCTGCGGGTGCTGCTGCCGCCGTGGACAAGGACGTCGCTTTCGTCTTCGTCAACGCGTAAGTGCGCTTTTCACATCTAGACTGGGAAGTACTCACAATTTGACGTATTACCCAGAATGAGCGGTGAATGGATCGTCGATATTGTACATGACCAAGGCGGTGATCGAAATGATCTGGAGCTGTATTACGAAGGGAAGGAATTGGTCCGTAATCTTCCTTCATTCACCGTCTTGCCGTTATTCACCACCTGTGTTGTAGGTCGAACGCGTTGCCGCTGTCAACAGCAACACCGTCGTCATCGTCCACTCCGTCGGACCTGTTTTGATGCATTGGAGCAACCACCCGAACATCAGTGCGATCGTCTATGCCGGTGCACCAGGTGAACAGACTGGTCCTTCGATCGTGGATATCTTGTATGGACATACGAACCCAAGTGGCCGTCTTCCTTTCAGCATTGCTGACGTACGTTTCTCGTCTATTTTTCCTCGTCGAAGCGTGGGCTGACATGAGGGATGTTAGAACGAAGCAGCCTACGGAACAGAGGTCGTGTACGATAGAACTATCGGGCCATTGACTGTGCGTATCCGATCGACACACATAACCCATCCTCTCCCTTCTGACCATGCTCTTCCATGCAGCTCGTATATGATGAAGGCCTCTTCCTCGACTACCGCCACATGGAACAAAACAACATCACCCCCCGCTTCGAATTCGGCTACGGTCTTTCCTATACAACCTTCGCCTACTCCTCCCTATCAATCTCCTCATCACACTCCCAATCCAAGAAAATCGGATTCACTGTCAAGAACACTGGCTCCGTTGATGGTACCGAGATTCCTCAGCTCTACCTCGGTTTCCCAAGTGGTTCGGGAGAACCACCGAAGGTGTTGAGAGGCTTCGATGATGTCTTCTTGAGGAAAGGGAAGAGTAAGCGAGTTGAGATGGTTTTGTCGAAGAGGGATATGAGGTTCGTCCCCCCATTCTTCCTCCCCAAATCTTCGATAAATTTTGCTTACATGTGCCATTTGCCCTTGTAGTATCTGGGACGTCGTCACGCAAAAATGGGTCGTTCCACAGGGACAGTTCACCGTCTTTGTGGGCGCGTCAATAAAGGATGTTCGACTGACAGGACATTTCTGAGGTAACCAAGATGAATAGTCTATAGCAAGTCCAGTAAATTATTTGTTTTCGCGTACATATTTATAGAGTTAAACGGATCCATCGCTCGCACGGTGGGAATCAGGGATCTTAGAAGGTAAGAGACGCGTCGAAGCGCGTTCTCTGAGACGATGGTGGTGGCATTGCACAAACAGGTGGGCGCTTGCAACTTGCTCTTGACCACCATGTCCAAGATCCTACCAAATGCTTTGCTCGCTGCCCTGGCTTGTTCCCCAACGATAGGATACATGTGTAGAAATTACTGGCCGACACAACGTCTATGGCGCATCTTGCGCCCAGCGAGAATCACATTGTCTGACATGCCCTACGACGTGATTTACGCGTTGTCTCTACATCTGTCTGTCCAAGACGTGTGTAATCTGCGACTGGTGCGCTTTTTGAAGGGTTTTCTGCGTATCAACTGGCTGTACAGCTCATATAGACATCAAATACGCTTGCACGGCATCTGTATGACCGTTCCATTTGGTTGATTGTGCTACGCGACATCCTGGACGTTTGGTCTATTCCAAGACTGAAGTATGCATTGGGTCACATGTCTCTCGTTGAATGCATGCATTCAGCCACCAGACTGGCATACGTAGCTCACCAGTTCCGTGCCCCAAATCCGTCGCTTTCTATCTCCAGAGTCTACGAATCGTCAAATGAGTATCAACCAGTCGTCCTGCCTGGTGGTCGATATTTTGTCACAGTGCAAGATTATCGACATACCCTGGTTGTTCATGACTGGGACGATGAAGTCGACACACTGCAGACAAGTCCGTTACTAGTTCCTCGGTCATATTTCCCCATATCCCATTGGAAGTTCTGTCCCATTTCTGCGGACGAAGTCGTTGTTGCCGTTTGCTCGTACAAGGAAGTGACGAACGAGATTGGAAATTGCGAGTGAGTCTTCACCTCTTTGACGATGTTTCCCCCCCGGTGGCATTGACAATTTCTACCATAGCTTTCTCACTCACGTCCACATATATCGATCCAATCCATCCACTGGAGACTGTACGAGACTCGATCACTTCATTTTGACATTCAATGTGGACTATGCAGTGCTCACGGACCAGTACATCGCCATCCAAACCAACAGACGGGACTGCTACATTCGCTTCTATCATGAAGGTTTAGACACGCCGTTGATGATCTATCCATTTGTATCCAAAGTACGCTTCAGGATCACCATCCAACGCATAGTACCCTTCTCTAACCTCTTTGGTAGTCTTGCATGTTCGCTGATGGCTCTCTAGTAGTCCATGAAAGGACTTACCTTCTTGTCGCTCATAATGAATGGCTCCGTATCTTCCGATTGCCACCATTACAACCGGTGACGCGCTTACGAGTTCCCAAAAGGAATGTCACTCTCGTCGGCTTATGGGAAGCGTTCTATAGCATGAGCTCCTCTCACTATCCATGCATCCACCACTTGTCGCGCGGCCAATATCTCATCTGGTATGGCAGGTACATCCGCACAGTAACGATCAATGCCTCTACCTTTGACCCTGATGGCTGCGTTGTGGAAGAGCATGAAGTCTGGCCGAGAACAGATCAAATATCGAGTCTTGATTGCACTTCCTTTGGTGGTCTCACTGGCCTACGTACGAGGTCCAGCCTCCATGCCTCTGGCGGTGGGTTTATGCTCATGTCAAAGCCCCACTCAAGGGGTCACACAAGATTGGGTGTTGACGTTGATGACCTTCATCTCTCTCGTATCGAGTTTTCGCTCCCCGATTTGAATAACGAGTATGTCAGGTTTATCTCCCACGATGAAGAATCGGGACGATGTATTCTCGAGTATCGGGTCTACCGCCAAGCCCCGCGGCGGATGTTGCTGGTATATATGTTGTAACTACGCCTAAACACACTTCCAGAGGCCGCTCTCCATATGGTCGAGTTTGAATTCTGTCCCCAAGCGGATTGAGTACGGTTATACGATTGCACCTTTTTGGTCATCTATCGGGTCTTCGCGCAAGGTTCCGCCTCCAAGCTCCAACCATCGGGGTATGCATTTATGTTCAAAGGTCGCTCAAGGGGTCGCTGACGACTGGGTATCGACGTTGACGGACTGTTTATCTATTCGTTCCAGCTTGCTCTTCCTGACTTGAAGGACGAGTTTGTTCATTTTACCTCCTACTATGGGGAGTCAGGGCGATGTATTCTTGAATCCTATTAGGTCTGTCGGCAAGCAATGTGGCGGACATGGCTGGTCTACTTATAATGTAACTCCCCCTCGGCTCTCCTTGAATAGCACTATTTCAAGAGACGATAAATCTTTGAAATCGATTCAAAAAGACACATTCACACTTGCGATACACCCGGAGACGGGCACATTGGGTCAAACGCACCAACGCACCCCTTTCAAACAAAAGGAGCGTCTCCTCAGGATCACCGCGTCCTTTACCGCCAACCACGACACTCTCCAAACTTATGCTTACCGTGTCAAATATCAGTAATCTCTTCCGTTGACCGTCCATCATTCTTGCGCTGGACTCACACGAGAGGATTGATGATTGATCTGTAGGACAACCAAACTCAGCAGTTCCACAATTATCAAGGAATGATCGACATGACTGGGAAATATCAACCAGAGGCCAGCTGGTGGTCATGCTGTTGGGCTCGGCCTGACTCACGCCGCCCATCTATCACATAAAGTCTTGTCTCGCAGGTTTCAAGCTATCCGTCTGTCTTCCGCCACGTTCTACCCATGTCACGATCCCTCCCCTACACCTTAGTCACTGCCTTCTCGACACGCCTTACTGGTGGGAATCCTGCTGCTGTCATATACCTCAACAACGATATCCCAGATGACCCAATACTCCAAGGCATCGCCAACAACCTAAACCAACCTATCGCATCCTTCATAACGACATCCCTGCCTACCCCCGACGTGAACAAGGCTGCGTTCGGTATCCGATGGTTCGCGTCAGAAGAAGTCCCATTGTGTGGACACGGAACTATCGCAGCTGCGAAAGCCATCTGGACTACGCCTGGGATGGTGGATGCAAACGTGGATACGCTGGAGTTTCATACGAAGCTCGGAGCAGTCTTGAGAGTCTCCAAAGGTGATGGGGAATGGCTGGAGATACAACTTCCCTCTGGGACGATGGAAGCCGTGGACGCAGCGGAAAGTGCAAGGATCAAAGGGTTGGTCTCACGGGCGATAGGAAAGGAAGCGAATGTTAAATTTATTGGAACCGGCGGCAAGGGTTTTGAGCACATGCTTGTGGTGGAACTAGATCCCGCTGATGACCTTGCTGGTTGTATAGTCGACGCCAAGTCATTGGTAAGTACAAGTCATTTTCTCAATGCCCCCAGTTGCATATTGATCATTGAACAGCTGGGCTCGGGTAAAGGCATAAATATCCTGACCACCGCCAGTCCGAATGCTGAATCATCTTATCACTTTCGAATGTTCGCTCCAGCTCATATTTCCGGAGCCGGAGAAGACCCAGTTTGTGGCTCAGCGCACTGCTTGCTTGCGCCATACTGGTCAAAGAAGCTAGAACTGGCCAGCGAAGTCGAAATGAGGTCCAAATCGGTTAGTTCCAGAGGTGGTGACTTGAAAATTGTTTTCGACGAGGATAATGGGCTGATAAGGTTGATGGGGCAGTTGCGGGTTCTTTCAAGAGGGGAATTGTTCGTATAGATGTATTTCATTTGATCATTGTCATGTCGCTAGCAGCCAAACAGGAGCATGGTCGGGACATACCACTTTCTCAACAATCCACTCTGTCATTTATACTACCATGGACCAATGCCAGTGATCGCCTGAGGCCCATGCCCAGGAATAGTGGCCGAGTCGTAGATAGGGGTACCTTGACAACCCAGGCGCTCCTGAGTTAATAGGAGATGTGACGGCTTGGCTCATTGTTGTTTTACTGCCTCACTGCCTGCGTTTTCATCATCCAGCAGCTGGGACTGGATGTGACGTATTGAGTCCCTATTAGTGGGCTAGGCCCCCAGCGTGGCAATGAAGGGCATAGATATGAAGGGCACTATATTCTAGAACTTATGGCAGTCCATCGACAACGTATGACCGATATGGTCACTTTTGATCCCGTTCACCATCTTCCATATGAGAAAACTCGTGTATTACCTTGTGTGAGACACACTCTTCCACAGGCACGGTGACATCCACATACATCCTCCTACCCCACATAAGGATTTCTTGGATGTGGGGCATCCGCCACCTCCGAGATCCTGATCCCATCGCTCCAGGCGTCGCCCTAGTTCGTTTTAGAGATTTATGACTGAAGTTCGGTCTAACCATGGCATGGTAAACTGTAAAATGCCGTTCTCGAAAACGCAACGAAATGAATTGACGCCGTTATTCCGTCACTATGACTGGCTGGGACAAACTGCGGAGAAAGCCAGATACCGAATGGTATGATAGGTTAGACATTAATAAACCGTTCCTTTTCTTCGCTTACTTGTTTCAGACATGACGTACCCATAGCCGGGGCGTGTACACTGAGGTTTGTCACCGTCGTAGAATTCGAACACGATGCAGCACTTTGTCGAGTTTAGATGAATCGGCTGACACCGAGATGAGTCAATAAGGCCCTACATCAGTTCCCCCTCGCGCGAATATAGCACTGTGTAGCAGCGCCGGCGATATATGATACCCTCGTTAGACGGCTTTCCTTTAGGTTACGGTTGATTCCGAGTATCGGTGTTCCTTGTATCGCGGGTTCTGAGTCAACCGGTAGATTTCAGTGGGATGTCCATAAATCATGATTTCCTTGCTTTGTGGTCTGGTCTGGCAGCAGAAGCTTGGGCCAGAGGTAATAAATCTGCTTTGTTGAGGTAGCTGGGTCGATCACCTCCAGGAGGCAGTGAAATAAGCGCTCAGCGGATGGTCGGATCCGTATCTCCGTTGTGTCCGCTCCTTGAACCTGTACCATCTCCATCTGCCTCACTTTGGCGTCAGATTCGAGTCGACGCTCCTCGTCATCATCATGCGCGACGTCGGGCAACTGTTCGCTTGCAAGTGCCTCAACGTGACCATCCGTGAACACCCCACTGCACAGGAGTCCCCATCTGAGTGGCCGGCTGACCCAAATTGGCATGCGTTGCATGTTGGAAACGAGGGTATAACAATAGTGAGTGCCCCCCTTCTCGCGATTTTTCCTTGCTGATGGTCGAACACCTTCGTGAAGGTTCATGCCCAGGTTACATCGAGAATAAGGGCGCGAGAGATGGCGTCGCCCGACGCCTCGAGATCACTGCGATGGGTGACCTTGATGTGCCTCATTTGCCAATCTGCGATATACCGTGTCGGTCAATCATGTCTGAACGACACAGAGAAAGATATGGTCGCCGTGCCGCCAGAGGGGTGGGTAGAGCAAGAGCCGATGCAGAGTCCGTCGGGCTGGATTCAAGTACAAAAGGAATGTCTGGTAAGGTCCCATTTCATCGCATGTCATACCCCTCTGTGCGCGGCCTTTCAAGGACGGGTCAGCATTGTTCTTGTGTTTTCTTTCATCGCCCCCTTTGGAGGAGCTGGGAGGCCGCAACTGAAATAAAGCCCAAGCACTATGCTGACCCCTGGTTTGACTTGGTGCGCGTTAGACTCATTGCCGACTCTGCTAGACCGGTGACGCTATTGAACGCGCTCGAGCTAAGACGGACTTTTCGCCACTCTTCTCGGTGGTTCTACCTCCTCCTTCGTCACTCCCACCCTCGCCAAAGCCTGCAATTGAACGTCTGACGCCGGTTACGACATCGTCTCCACAACCGCCGAAACAATACTTGCCCGAACTCAGTTCATTATTCCCGCCTCCACCATTTTCTCCGTCACACCCGGTCTTCGTGCATCTTTCATCACTTGCCACGACGCATTCTGACAAATTACGCGCCGATGCCGAAAGTGCGATATGCCAGTTTGTTCTCTCGAAGGTGGCAGAGTTGGAACAGGCTGAATCGGGGTTGAAACTCCAAGTCCAGTGTATATGGAAAACCTATCTCATGGGCGTCGAGCAAGTTCGTCAGAGATCGGGCATCCCTCCATCAAACAATACTGTCAGGGGTAGGGACTCTGTGTCTCGTAATGAGACAGGTCCATCTGTGGCCGTACGTGATTTCGTGCCTTCAGCGACGCCCCCGACGCGCCCCATTTCCTCTTCAGTGTCTCGACGTGTGTCTACCCTGTCGCAATCTCTCGCGACGTCTACGTTTCACCATCCGAAAGCGCAGAGCTCAGAGAGCGGCACCAAGGCCGACGACGCCGTCAGCGCGGCTTCAATGACCACTGCTTCCTCACGGACATTAGTCGCCGGTGCGCCTACTATCGAAGACGGTGGCGTCTTACGATTTTCTCGCAACACCAACGATACAATTAACACCGCCGCGACCTACCGTTATTTTATGAATCTTGAAGAGGAAATCGCACGCAAGAAGCGAGAACAGGGCGAGAACAAGAAGGATGAGAAGCCATCATTACCAGGCACTTCCCAGAAGACGGATTTACCAGAAAAACAAACCAATGATAAGAAGCCCGTGGTCTCATCGGAGGTCCAAGTTGAAGAATCGAAGGAAGTAGAGTCACGTGCTAATGACAAGGGCAAACGCAAAGTCACCTTTGTGCAACCCGAACCAGTGGAAATAATAAATACTGACTTGACTACTGAGGCTGCAGACGAAAATAGTGTTGAAGTGAGCGATCCGAGTGCAGGTTCGTGCCGTCTTCCCTTCACGGCATTTCCACCTTCTCAACGTTACCGGCTGGTATAGATATGGTATTCGCTATGGAAGAAGGCAATGAGATTCCTTCTGTTGCAGAAGGGTCTAGTTCTGTCCTCCCTTTGATCGAGCCTCCTTCGTCCCGACCACCCCGGCCTCGGACAAGAGCCAATGTTCTTGCCGGAGGACTTCCTGAATCATTTGCTGCCCTCAGACCGGCTTCCCTTCCTCTGCCCTCACATATACGACCTCCCAGGAGTCACCAAGGCGTAGATTCCTCCTCCTCCCAGGCCGCTATGCTCTCTCCACCTCCTCGAGCGAGCAACTCAAATAAACCTAAAGCTCCTCCAACACTACCAGACATACCCTCCTGTGCTCCGAGTGATGGTGCTCACGTCGTTACTAGGAGACTTCGCAAGTCGTTTGATGATATGGTGCAAGAAGAGGAGGAAGCTCACTTCAACGGGGATCGTAGTAACGGTTAGTCACTGGGTTTTTATATCGGTCCCAAGGGTCCTCATGATTGGGTCTAGATTTCTTTGTTGGTTCGATGCCTATATCTATAAGGCAACCTCAAGCCCAAAAGCCTTCGCTGAGTTTAGCGTCGTATCAACCCACAGCGGCGGTTGCATCTGAAGAACCCGCTGCCGCTCCTCCCACACGAACGGAATCTGCTACTGCTGCTCGTAAGGCTAGCTATGCCGAACGCGACCGATTGCGCTCAATGGACCCAGGAGAGCTGGATTTCAAGACTAGCGATAGTGATGGCGAGGACGACAACGCCGCAAACAAGTTGAACGGTGCAAGAGAAGTCACTTTGGAGATAATCAAAGCTCGTAATCAAGTTCCTGAAGAAGGAATGTGGAGAAGTCTGGCATCATAAGAACATCATCAAGAACACTCATCATCATCATATCTCTCACCCCCCACCTGTACCATTTCCCCCGTGTTTTCTAGGGCCTATCTCTTGCTACGTCGCTCATACTACTCTAACTCACCACATCGGTTCCGCGTGCTCAAATTATTTTTCATTTTGGCTACATACTAATCTGTCTGATTTGTCCCCCCTTGTTACCATCAACTCACCCATGTTCATGCATCCACCGTTCACTTTTCCCAGTACAGCTCCCGCATCAATGTATTCCATCGACCCGTAGTACGTGATATATGTAGTGGCCTTCTGCATAAATACTTTGTAAAATTAATGAAGATGGCTTTACTCTAAGTTGATAAATAAAGTGAGATAAGTGATTGAACCATACTATGGCGAAGATGAATCCTTTCTACACTTCAGAATCCGGGTATACTTATGGAGCGTCCGTTTTCTTGAGTGGTATCACTTGAGAACCGCGAAGTCGGGGACTGCACGGTTCGTGACTCGTCTTTGAGGAGTCCAAGGCCTGGCTCCGGCATGGCTAGTGACAACGACCTCAGAGAGCCTAAAGTCACAGTGCTACTAGCATACGGGAGCTCTGGTGTCGAGCTCGCCGTTATTGGGGTGGCCTTCTCCACATCGAAGGGACGCGTCTCACTTGGAGCGCTAGTCACCTTGTCGAACGAGCCTTGTGTTTGTACGGGGACGACAGTCTGGCGTTCGATGCGTCGTCTCTCAATCCACCATTCACGAGCAATGTAAGCAACCAGAATGGATAGGACTACGCATGCAGCACCAAGAACAGCTACGCTGATGCCCAGCCCTATTATGATGTTCCCGGGGTCGTATGCTGTTATGTCTAGATGCGTCATATGTCAGCCTAGCAAGAAACTCGCAATTTGGGATGCAAGACGAACTTGTAGGGCATTGTGGTACTGGCTTCTATGGGCGTCAGTGTCATTTAGCTAGAGATTGGAGAGGGTACACACCATGTAGGGAAGGGCGGATTGTAGCTTGCGTTTTCATCCCGAGGTATGTCGTACTTATATGGTCATATGCAGTGTGCACCCGAAGCACTCGATAGCATCGAATTCCTGTATTGCTGTAGCGCGACGTTGAGTGACAAGTACTTAAACAGCAAAGGCGTGCCGCGTTGCGTAACGACAACTTCAAGATGATTGGATACAACCCATTCGGTAAGGTCCGACAGTTATGAGGGACAAATTTAGATGCAAAAATATCATAGCCTAGTAAATGATGGGTACTTGGATGGTAGCGAAGTGTATGAAAGGTGGGAAGCAAAGCGACTAACTTGTCTAAATCGATGTCCGTAACGGTAGAGTAGTAGGGGGCGAGGAGGGAAACACTTTCAAAGTTCAGGCGGTTGTCATTATTACAAGCCTTGAACACCTTCGTTTTCCTCGAAGCGAGCTAAGGATGCCTCGACTTTACTCTCATCTTTTGGTTCTTCGGCTTCAACCTCGGGGTTTTCACCTTCAGCAACTGTAGCAGGGGCTTGTTCGGCCTCAGCAGCGCATTTCGCACAAGGGCATGCGAAGCGCCAGCCACGAGCAAGTTCCTTCCGTCGACGCAGTCTGGCATCTTGGACGGTTTCGCCTTCATGTTGAGTGACGTCAACATAGGCCACCGAGAGATCATCTCCCTTCTTGATGGGCTGGCTGGCAATAAGATGGAGTTCGGCCGTGCCGTTGGAGAAAGAAGGACGGGCGTTGGGTGAGCACGAGTGGCCAAGGTAAGCTGAGACGATGTACAACCCGCAGCCAATTTGCTTAGAGGTTCCATAAGGAGTTCGCGTCTTCTCAACGTCTTCGGGCCGTTCGTCAGACTCGGGCTGTCGAGAAGAAGTGTTCAGAACCGAAGACAAATTAAAAGACGCGTTTTGCGTACCTTGTCGGTTCTACCACCACCATAGCAAACACCAAAGGAATTGTATTGCGCCTTACCGGAGAGCACTGCATGGCGCTCATCGGTGACGAATTGTTCCAGACCAGGGAGGGCATGTTGGAGAACCTTCGTGAGCAGCTGCATTTCTTCCTTATCCGGTACCACTTCCAAGTATCTCAGCCGCTCAAGATGATCCGACAGGCCATAATCACCCTCCTCAGGTGAGGGATAATCCACTTCGACCGCCGGCGCGCTAGGCATCAGCTTGGAGGTTTCGTTCTGCACTTGTCGAGCGATGAACTTGGCGACGAGTAGTGGTCCAGCATGTCCTTTCTTCTTGATATACTCGGCGAATCCAGCTTGAGCTTCCCGACGTTCTTGGAGTTCCAGCGGGGTGACAGGAGGGGTGGGGACATCTTCAGGAAGTGGCGGGTCAAGAGAGAAGAGGAGAGAGTGATATTGTATTTTCGCTTTGATTTGGCATTCCTTCGAGCAGTATACGGATGAAAGGGGATCCTCGGGTGATGGGGGGATTGCCATGCCCTTGGAGATGTGACGCAGGCAATGGGCGCAGTACGTTCCTTGGCTTTGGAGATCGGCATCTAGGACGGTTACGACGGGTTGTTCCTATGAGATTTGAGAATGAGTAACAGCGAGAAAAATCAAGAGAACAGGACGAACCTTGTAAATAATATCACCGGGTTCATAATCCTTCTCTGCCACGAGGATCTTTCGACCATCTTGAGTCCGGACGGATACTCCCATTGACTTTGGTGGGAAGTAATCATAGTAGGCTGATACAAATCGAGCTCTCAGTAAAGTTCCTTGTTCGATCTCAGTCAGGCATAGCTCACCTGAGACGCGTTCTTTGACCTACGAGGACGTACCAAAGAAAGGACAAAGGACATGGAAAGAAAGGGTTGTATTAGAAACAAGGCGCTCTAGAGCAAGCAAAGGAAAGAAACATCGCGCGTCCGTAGGAGGACGGGAAGAGAACGGATATACAGATGACTACAGATCGCTCCAAGCTTCTTCAGTACTTCACCAAATCAAAAGAGATTCGGTGTCTGCGTGCCAGGATCTGTGACTTTATCCCACTCCTGTGAAGAGGCCTCCGAGGGTGCCCGCGAGGGACTCGTCTCGGTGGATTGCCGAGATGAAGAGGACTTCTCTGCATTCTCCTCGTCCTGGACTATGGAAGGGCCGCCACCGGAGATGAGCGTACTCACATCAAGATTGGTAAGCTCCAAGACAATCTATGGAAGAGGTTGAGTTGACGGTTGGATTCAAGGAAAGGACCATGGCACAAACCTTGAAAATGGGCGGAGGTACGGTCTTGTCGTATATTTGCATGAGTTCGAGGGGCGAAGGGTACACTCTCAGAGCGCGGTAGAAGGCCAAGGCAGCCGGGAGGTGGAATTCGGGGCCTACAGTGGGCATATAAAAAGCCGAGAAAGACATTTTGTGTAGGTGTAAGCTTACCTTGAGTAGCAAGCGATTCACCGGCTGCGACTTGCTGCATGAAGTAGTCTTCCTTGGCGGCCGCGCTCGCTGGTGGCGGGTCGTTCTTCACCAACTCCAAAGCCTGACTCAACTGCTCTGGTGTAATTGGACCTCCAAGGCTTGATGCAGCCAGCGACTCTCTTGACTGAGCTGCCGACTTTTCAGCCCGTTTTTTGTCCTTTCCTAATTTTGCGTCATGAGGAACAGAGAAACGGCAGCAGCTTGGAAATCGACGTACGGAGCTTTTTGCGAAACTCTACATCGTTTCGACGCTTGTAGTCGAAGTATGCAGCGTACGCGACGACACCAGCGACCGCGACGGTGGCAGCGACGGCGATGGTCCTGTTGGAGGCCATGGTGGTGGCTTTTGTGAAAGAAGTTTGGAAACGCGTGCAAAGTTGCGACCACAAATTCTCCCATGGCTCATCGTTACGTAATTGATGTGTCAGCAGAGTTTGGGAATGCGGTCACGACCTTTGATTTTTCCCGTTTGACTCTCGAGGGGCCTTTCTGTACATATCTTCTCCACTTCATGAACGACGGTGAAGCCACCCCCGACACGAACAACGACCAGAAACCCCCGAATGGCACTATAAACGACGCCCAGGACCTCGACTCGACCTCCACAACCGCTCTCTCAGCAGAGCCTCTGGCCACGCAGCCTGCGGCTTCGACTTCTCAGCAATCTGGCGCAGGGGACGAGAACCTGCTAAATGGAGGGGGCAAGGAGGAGTCGGAAGCGATGCAGCAGGTGACTCCGGTGGACGAGTCTGTGTCCGATGGGGCGGCTCACATGGCTATGAGTGGGTTGCAGCAGGTGGAGTTGGTCGAGCACACCCCGGACGCCGCAGATGGCTCGAATGGCCAGGACGATCCCCACGAATGGTTTCCAGACACTGACTACGAGCTCAAACGCGTCAAGGTATTCCAGTTCGTCCTTTTCTTCCCCCGTGTGACTCAAGTATTGCCAGGTATACGAACTGATAGGCTCGAGATGGGTGGATCAGGGAACGGCCTTCTGCTTTGGCCAGTTTAACGACGAAACAAACGAAGCCCTTCTGATAGCGCGCTCGGAGTCAAATTACGCCCAAGTCATTCTATCTACCACTATTCGCTCCAACGACGTATATCAACGTCAGCAGGGTATGTTAATGGTTTAGCCCGTTTGCGGTCCGAGCCTAAACCAATTGATCAGATACGCTCATTGTGTGGACCGAACCGGATGGAGTTGACTACGCCCTAAGCTTCCAGGATCCCGAAGGCTGCTTGGAGGTCTGGAATTTCATTGTGGAGGTTCAGAGGCATCTGAATGGCGGAGGTGAGTGTTGTCATTATCCTCTCGTCGACTCTATTTAATCCAACGAAGAAGAACACGGGCTCATCGGTTCTTCCTCTCCTTTGGCGACATCAGACTCCATGACTACGGCCAATGTAATACGGTCAGGTCATCTACCCCAGCCTCAGCTAGGCATCATTGGCGAGATTGAGAAGGTCATAAAATCTCTCTCACGGACACAACACGTCAAGGAGCGCATGTGCGAATATATTCAACACGAGGTGAGCACCGATCAGCTGGCCATTTATTGTGCAAATGTCGTATTCTACGTGTATGATCTGCGATACCCGATCAATATATCTTGTGTCTCGTGCCCCATACCGTTCGTTCCACCTTTTTGTTTTTTTTCTTGTACAATCACTTCTTGGTTCGTATACTAATAGGTCATGTTTCGCGTAGGAGTACATCAAGCAACTTATTGACGTCCTTCATCAAGCCGAAGATCTGGAGAACCTGGAGAATCTGCATGCACTTTGTTCCCTCATGCAAACCATTCGTACGTCATCACTTACGCGGTTTTCCAAGCTCGATCTAAGATTCTTTTCGTAGTCCTCCTCAACGATCACACCCTATACGAGCACATATTGGAAGATAGCCTGTTCTTTGGCGTGGTTGGCATGCTTGAGTGTGCGTCACGTTCTTCGATGACGCTGTTCTTCCCCCTGGGAACGGCTCTTCTTCGACTGTCCGCTGTTCTAACGCACGACCTTTCTCACCCATCCCCTCCATGCAGATGATCCCGAGTTTCCCAATTACAAAGCGAACTATCGCGATTTCCTCGCTCAAACCACCCATTTCCACGAACCCGTGTCAATAACCGACCAGAGCGTGCTTCGTAAAATACACCACACATACCGCCTTCAATTCCTCAAAGACGTCGTCCTCGCTCGCGTGCTCGATGACTCGACTTTCAATGTCCTGAGCTCGTGCATCATCTTCAACCAGATCGACATCATTGGGCATGTCCAACAGGACCCGAAGTTTCTCAAGGAGGTGGTTGGATTGTTCTTTGATGAGGACGACATGGTGCTCGTCGGGACAAGGAGAGCAAGCTCCAGCAGTCAAGGCTCAGGTGCGCAAGGCTTTCCGCAGCTAAGTTCGGGGATTGGTAGCGGACTAGTTGTTGTCAAGCTGGAAAATTCTGACGGTGGTGTTGGATTAGATGCTAGGAAAGGGAAGGAGGCGTTGTCGCTCAAGGATGTAACAAAGAAGTCGTTGGACTCTGACTCGATGGACGTGGATAAGCCTTCGACCAGCACGAACGGCGTTACCTCCAACGGTCAAGTCGCCCGATCATCACACTACTCCTCCGGTCCTCCTGAAGAACTTTCTGAAGCCGATATCTCCATCCGACGCGAAGTCATCTTCCTGATCCAACAACTCAGCGTTATGGCGAAAAACGTCCAGCTTCCCGCTCGATTAGCGCTATTCCGTAATTTGGTCGACCGTGGTGTGTTGTACGCAGTTCAATGGGCTATCGGGCTACCAGAGAAGGATCCCAGTAACTTGCCCATCATATCCGCGGGGGGAGAAATCCTGTCTGCACTTCTCGACCATGATCTGGGTGGAGTTCGGTCCCATGTTGTCAAGCAAAACGACGGCATCATCAGAGACAAATCAGCTGGAAAGAAGGGGGCGGATAAGGCGGAAACCATTTTATCGATGGTCTGTAAGATCTTGATTCAGAGCAAGGACATTGCCGTTCAGAGCATCGTGGGTGATGCCCTGAAAGTATGGTTGGATGTTCCTTTGAATGACGGAAATGAAACTGCCCATGTGAGTGATCTACCAGTGTGCATTTGCGTTTTGGTCGAGCTAATCGGTGACTCACACCAGCAACAACAACAATCCGCTCTCAAACTTATGCCTCGACCTAAAGACGAGCCTTCGACTGAAAAGTGCTTGGAATATTTCTATAACGGGATATGCATACAGACTTTAGCGCGACCTTTCAACGACATTCCATTCTGGCGAGACTTGAAAGGTTCGTCTTGACATCTTCGTTTTCAGTGCAAGTGCGGAATCTCAACTTGACTTGCAACAGAGCCCTCTCTTCCATTAACCCGAGAGCAAACAAATCTTTATGTTTACCTCTGCGACCTGTTCTGCAACTTCGCTCTCCAGCATTCTTTCCGAAGTCACTTCCTTATCCTCTCATCCAATGTATCCTCTCGTATAGCCTCCCTTCTAAAAGCCAGGGACAAGCATCTTCGTCATAGTGAGCTGCTCATACAAGTATTGACTCAGTTCTCTTACTAACCGACCATCTTCTCATAGTGGCCTTCAAGTTCTTCCGAATATTAGTCAAGCAGAACAATCGCAACATTCACCAGCATCTCCTCAAGCAAGATATATTCAAACCCATCCTCGACTTGACCCTTCAAGAATCGCGGCGAGATAATTTGCTTAGTTCATCCTGCCATGAACTCTTTGAAATAATTCGTCGGGTCTGTGCTTACATGTCGCCCGAGCCTGCTCGCAGTCACTCATCCTTTTTGTCTCTAGGAGAACATGAAGGAATTGATCCATCATTGCATGACCAAGCACGACGATATAGTGCGGAAGTTGGCCGATACCCCGCTTGGTAGCTCCCGCTTCCAGCAATTCATACGTCGCTGGGAAATGAATATTGAGCCGTTACCCTTACAAGACGACAAGAAAACTGAAATCAAGTACGTCCAAGAACTCGTTGTCTGGAGACCCTGCTTACGAATCCTCCATTTAGACGTCTTGATATACGTGGCTGGGGTACCCGAGGAGTCGATGCTGAAGAAGAAGATTACTTCAATACGGACGATGAGTCTGACTTGGCAGCGGGCCCTCTACCGTTCACAGCGAAATGGGCACGTACAGGTCCTCCTTCTCCAGTTGCTGGTGAGATTCCCTTGAAACGGAAGCGACGGCAAGCAATTGGAGCTGCACCGAAATCCCTCAAACCGACAAACCTCACTCCCCTCCGCTCACCACTTGGTCCTCTCGTCGATTACGCCGACGACGATGAGTCCACTCCCTCAGAAGACTCGAAACCCGAGTCTTCTGCTGGCTCCAATCTCCCTCCTACAAGCCCTATACTCTCTCACCGACAAATCCCCTCACCAACACTCTCCAATCCACCGCCGAAGCGTCCGCCTGCAGAAGATGAGGACGAGGAAGACAACATCCTTGAATCCTTGGTCAGAGGCAAAGCACCACCAACGCCGAAGACTATATCGATATCCCTTGATTCCATGCGCCCCAGCGAAAAGCGTCGGCGTGATGATGAGGATGACGATGGTTTGCTCGGCCGCCTATCTAAGATGAAGAAGCAGGATCAGGCGAAAGATGCCCCTTCGTTAGCCTCCACTGGTCGAACAAAACCAGGTGACGATCCACCCAAGAAGATTAAACTCAAGTTCGGACTTGGTTCTGTTGCCGTCGTTCAGTCTCCGTCACCATCTCCCAATACGCCATCCCCCGATACGCCCTCCGCGCCTCCAGAAGGTGGCGTCAAGGACGGGGATACAGGTTGATGAGGTTGTGTAGTCGATACGCTTTCTTAGGTTACATTTGTGCTCTGTTTGATTTTCAATAGTGCTCCGGTTGCCATTACTTACTCTGTCGCTTTCGTTTGTTATTTGGCTCTTCATAGATCAAGTTTTATCCTGTTGTCTTTGTATGGACTAATTTACTATGACTTCTCAAACACCGCGTATCTCGAGGACATTCCGACCAACCACCTCCTCACCATCGAAGGCATTTACTCGCCAAGCCATTGCCGCCTGTGGAAATAGCCGCGGACAGAAAAGAGCCGCGGAAGACTTCAATCCATGAGACGAGAAGGCGCTCAGTGCTCTCTTTCCTTGATCGTCATGACCAACGTCCTGTGCAACACTTTGCTCGCGGCTCTGATCTGTTCTCCAACTATAGGATATGTATGTCGAAATTACTGGTCGACACAACGTCTATGGCGCATCTTGCGCCCAGCGAGAATCACATTGACTGACATGCCCTACGACGTGATTTACGCGTTGTCTCTGCATCTGTCTGTCCAGGACTTGTGTAATCTGCGAATGGTAACATTTTTGAACGGATTTCTGCGTTTGGACTGACTGCACTGCTTATAGACCTCGAAAAGCCTTGCCCGGCACCTTTATGACCGCTCCATTTGGTTGATTGTGCTACGCGACATTCTGGAAGTTTGGTCTATTCCAAGATTGAAGTATGCATTGGAGTACATGTCCCTCGACGAATAAATGCATTCGGCTACCAGACTGGCATACGTAGCCCACCAGTTCCGTGCCTCGAGTCCGTCACTTTCTATATCCAAAATCTACGAATCAAAAAACAATCAACCTGTACTCTTGCCTGGCGGTCGATTCTTCGTGACAATGCAAGACAGCGGGCATTCTCTAGTCGTGCATAACTGGGACGATGATGTTGAAATATTGTCTACCGACACATTGCTAGTACCTCAATCACATCTGCCAATTATATTTTGGAGGTTCTGTCCCATATCTGCGGATGAAATGGTTGTCGCAGTCTGCTCGCACAAGCATGTGACAAACGACCTTGGCAATCCTGAGTGAGTCTTCACATCTTCAAAGAGGGTTTCAATGTTGATTTTTGCCGTCAGTTTCCTCACCCATGTCTATATCTACCGATCCAATCCAGCCACTGGAGCCTGTGCCCGGATCGATCACTTTGTTCTGACCTTCTGTTTGTGCTATGTCCTGCTTACAGACCAATACATTGCAGTTCAAGGTAGAAAGCGGGTTTGCTACGTTCGCTTCTATCATGAGAGACTAGACACGCCTTTGATGATCTACCCGCTTGTGACTAAGGTGTGTGTCACTTTTGTCTGTACTACCATCGTCTCACTAAGTACCCTAATAGCCCTCTATGTTCCACTATGGCGCGCTGGTAGTTCATGAAAGGGCCCATCTTCTTGTTGCTCAACACGAAAGGCTGCGCGTTTTCCGCTTGCCTCCACTGCAACCAATTGTCCGCCTCCGAGTACCCACACCTCCCCAGAGTGACCCTCTTGTGCTTTTGTGGGAGGCTGACCACGAGTTCGATATCATGAGGTTTCCATACATTCATCCCTTATCCAATCACCGATTTTTGATATGGCCCGGCAACGACATCCGCATAACCACGATGGACGCCTCAACCATTGAATCTAGCGGGTGCTCTGTGGAAACGTTCGAAGTTTGGCCTCGAACCGATCAAGTACTTGAAACCGATTGCACTTCTTTTGGTCATCTCTCTGGTCTACGTACAAGTCTCAGGCTCCACCCCTCAGCCAGTGCATTCATATTCTTGTCCAAGCATCACTCGAGGGGTCGCCTACGGTTAGGTGTTGATGTTGAATGTGACGATGTTTCTTCCATAGAGCTTTCTCTCCCTGATCTGAGGAACGAGTTCATCAAATCTATCTCATACGACGAGGAGTCTGGGCGATGCATATTCGAATACCAAGTGATACGGGAAGCCTCGTGGCGGATATGATTGACCTACTTGTAATTTACCTTGCAACTTCCTCACGCGGTAAGTATGACCAGAGGCTACCAGCGGTCACTTCCCAACCCTTGATCTCAAATACACGGAATGTCCACATATTTCGCTCATCAACCAAGATGAATTAATATGGGAAACACTCCCGCCCTGGCGATTTTTATGCTGCGCTGCAAAGGCTTGACCAGGTGGCTTGATTGTTATCAGCCATACAGACATTTATCGCACTCGTGGCCTTATGTTTGGCCTTAACTCTCCCAAGCTTCGTGTGTCACGTTCGCACAAGCAAGCTGATAGGTCAACATTGATTCTGGACGAGACATGGTATTGATGCCAAGCGAGGAGTCTCAAGTGTCCGCACAATTGAAGATGTCGAGGCCAACAATCGAAACCATCCACGATTTGTCTCATCGAACGGGGAAACTCGCCATATGATGATGCCGTAGTATTAAGGATCATATCTACTGCACACAAAAACACAATTCAACATATGGACGCATGATGTGACACTCAGTCCAAATGCATCCAGGACGCTACTTGCAGTTGGTAACCACAGCGTTTCCAGCCTCTGCAGCCAACGCGATGGTCTTCAAAGCGAGAGCAACATTGGGATCAGTTGCATCGTGTCTGAAAGAGGAATTAGTGTATAGCGGTAAATGAGACTGACTAACTTACCCTTTGATGCCTGAAAGAGCCTCTTGTACGACTAATCCACCATTACCAACTTGGTCACGAGCAGTAGCTGAAGCTGGCTGGGCGTCCAAAACCTCTTTGGCGATAGTTCTGATGCCGGTGAAAATTTCAGCAAATCCTTTTTGAGCCTTCGCGACGGCCCTACGAGTGGCAGGGTTCCTGGGTAGCAAGTAAAGATCATAATTAGGATGTGGGAGCGAATATACATATACACGGAGCAGAGATGCAAGTACCTTGAGTTGATCTTACTCGTCGCGTCTTGGGAGACTATAAGGTCGACAAGGATATCCAGTCGTGCTTGAGTGCACGCCTCGCTAGGAGGTAGCGCAACTGGTCCCCCAATGGGAGCTGCAGATGCAGAAACAGGCAGCGGACTAGCCACCGGGGTAACGAGTGACACGGGGCTGGCGATCGCGGATGCAGTCGCAGCTGCGGGCAGTGTGACTGAGTGTCATGTTAGCCGGCTGATATTCCAGAGTGAGGGTACCAGCTTCCTACCTGAACTAGTCTGCGCAGTGACGCCAGCGAGGACCAAGGATGCAAAGACAAACGCAGTAGTCTTGATAGTGCTAAACATGGCGAAGAATAGAATCAACCAGTTGACTTCTAATGTCCTAACGAATGGGTGTTTGATGAAGAGGAAGATACATTCTTGGTGATTTGGGAGTCAAACTTATATATGCTGCCTGAAGGCGAGGAAGATAATTGATATAGGTAGATGAACCGGATATCGCTGGGATAAAAATAACGAATCCGTGCGCAGTGACAGGCGAACGCACAGGTAGGAGCGGGAGGTCGACGATCAAGAGTGTAAGAGACCGCAGTCTTCAGAGGAGGTATCGGTATGGGCGTACGTCAAAGTCGAGTCGGCCGCACTAGACGTCGCTGACGCTGATGGTGACCTGAAGGAACTAGAGTATATTTGCCCAAGGATAGTAGGGAGCCAACAGTGCTACCTCGTATCGGAGCAGATCCTCAACCACAAGAATAGAACGGTCGAGCACAAGAAACTGGAGGATGTCCATCGTCTGGCCCGACCTCCAGACTGGGCTGGTGTTGTAAAAAAGGAAAGTGATGGGGTTTTCGCGCAGCAGGATACCAACGCAACCGCCATTCACTTTCAAATTAGTTGTTCGCGACCGACTTGACAGCGGGCGCACAAATCAGCTGCGGGGGTTCAGCAGGAACACAGCACGCTTAAATCTGAGCACATACGAATGATGCTGTGATTTTATCTGTGTATCCCAAGCGCACAAGAAAACTCTTACTGATCCTTAGGTTTTCATGAGTAAACCATACTGTTAGTATTAAGGGAATATGCGAACTGACTTGTCAGTACCGCTTGTACTTGGCCATCTCTTCTTCGTTGCATTCTTCCCAACCCATTCACATTGCTGAACCAGAGTCCGAGTGTACTGCGTTAAAGGATGCAAGGCGTGAGATGATTCAGTCACGGTGCAAGATTGGCGACGAATCCACGAGCACGCTTCTCATTCCAGCTGGTCATACGCCTGTCGACTAGGCCGGTAGCTGTCCTTTGTATGAGGTTGACGAAATAGGAACCGTACGTACAAGGAGACAGAGCAGATACGACTGACATTGCGGCTTTTTCTGTACTTCAAAACACACAACAAGGAAGAGGAACGCAGTTACTGTTGGCTGCCTTTTGGAGGTATTGGGCTATGCAGAGAACCTCAGTAATCCAAACTTTCGAAGTCAATGCTACGAGTCAACTTACTTACAAGTTACCAGTGGGTACATCGATCTCATCTTTGACTGCAGATACCGCGATTCCGTGCAAAGAGCGAGATGGCATGGCGACGTTCTCGTGACAAATATTGGCAGGATTCAACGCAGTCCATGGCGCACCTCAAGCTCAAGTGCGAAGCCCCATGAAGAAGATCAAGATGTGTCAACTTTGCAGAAGCCATCTCAAACTTCTTTGTCGCTGCTCAAGCCGACGATTTCGTATTCAATTGAGTTTTTGCATTTGATGGGAATGAGCGAACGGTGACTTCGAAGTATGAAAAATCGTTTGTGCTTTGTTTTCTGGATGACGACACGGATCTGTAAGTACGCGTACGTTCACAACGCATCGGAGTCGGCGAGTTCCACAGGAGGCGCCGTTGGCTCGGCATTCCGAGCAGCAGCGGCATCGACCGTCTCTTCCAAGACGTCTTGCGCGACATCCTGCTCTTGTTCCCGTACATCCACCTCGTCTGCTTCGTCGCCCCTAGCAGGGTCACCTTTATCCTGCTCTTCGACACCCCGGAACTTGCGTTTTGGAACGACAGCATAAAGTGCTTGCTCCCAGTCTCTTGTTTCGACCCATTTCACGAGGATCTCCAGGACCTGGTTTACAGTAAGAACTTTACGCGTGGGCATTTGCGCGAGATATCTGCCGATGGGAAGCCGAGCCGAGCGAATGCCAGATTCGTTTGCTTTATCCAAGCATAGATTCTATGACAGCAAGACAACCGTGGTGAGAGGAGAGAGGGTAACGTGGATCAAGATAAACGGAGTACTTTGTAGCGATTGTGGTCGCATATACCGCCAATGATGTACGTTTCGTCTTGCTTAAGCTCGGTCAACTCATAGTCTGAATCTGCCGTAAGGTATACGACGGAATCTTGCTTGGCTAGGTCATCGTTCCAAAGCTTCTCGTAACCTTCTTGCCACCACAGAGTATGTGACCATCGTTTGTAGCCCGCGTCGCTCAGGCCTTCAAGACGTGTATGTGTACGGCCATCCAGAGAAGTAAAAACAAGGTCGAAAGGGAACATTGCCTGTCGATTCGCACTATAAGTATAAGCTAGCTGGGAAGTCAGCGACACAATTTCCTACGAGTGTGTGAGTTGGGGTTGATTAACTTCGATGGCGGCCGTGACTCACCTTGTCGTTCATCTTGTCATCAAACCCCAGATCAATGACGACCCTTCCCTTGAAATCTGGGGCGACTCGAGGTTTCTTTACGACTCTCGTGTCCTTTTCAGCGTCGTCGTCGCCATCGAGCTCGGCGGCGGCCCGCTTTTGGCGTTTCTTCTCCTTGCGCGCCTCCTTTTCCTTTGCGCGCCGCTCTAGCTTGAATGCAGCGTAGCGTTCCGCCTTTGCGAGCTTTTTCTGGGCATTTTTTGACAGAGGAGCTGGTGCTGGATCAGCATCTTGCTCCTGCGAGGCCATAATCTATTGGCGCCGGAAAGGGGGGGAGGGAGGATATACGGAAAAAGCCGAGACGCAACAACCACTCATTCCCTGTGTCTGTGTGTGAGACTCCTTAGGCCTCTTTTTCCACTTTCCCCCTTATCGCTTCTCCTCCTCGTCCCCCATTGTCGACCATGCCCCCGTCCTCCTCGTCCTCGTCGCCGCCCAGCCAGGAGCCCCTCAAGTTCATCCAGCTCCCCCCCAAGACAAAACACTCTGCGACCGTCTTTTTCATCCATGTATGTCGCACCCCAGCTTCTTCCACAATCCATCATCTTCCCCATCATCTTCCTCCCAGCCTCCGTCCTTCTTCCCCCCTCCCCCAGAGATCGAAATACTCATCATTGAAACTGCTTTCAGGGCCTAGGAGATACCGGTCATGGCTGGAAACCAGTCGCAGATATGTTCCGCCAAGACCCTGCGTTGAACCATGTCAAGTGGATTCTCCCCCACTCGTAAGTGTCGCGTTCCGTCTGGGACCATTATCTCTCTCTGTGGCATCTCCTCGACGCGGGGGACGTCGGCAAAAGCTCTCGCTAACCACTCTTTTTGTTCCTGACTTGTGTGTGTGTCCTGGCGCTTACGCTCATTCCCTAATTCGACTTGGTCCTATCTGTCTCCCTCCACCCAATCAACACATGTTCTCCAATGAAATCTCAATAGCCCCGTTCGCTCAGTCCAAGCCAACTTGGGAATGGAAATGCCGTCCTGGTGAGTTTCGTCCAAAACCCATTCTTGACAACCGCGGCGCAGCTGCAATTCCCCCTTTGCCTTTGTCGCTTAACGCACTCTCGCCAGGTTCGATATCTACTCGTTCGGATTCAACACGGATGAAGACGAAGTGGGCATGATCCAGTCGGCCCGTTCGATAAATCAACTCATTATGAATGAAATCGAATCTGGGATGGATCCCAGTCGGATAGTCTTGGGTGGTTTCAGTCAGGGTGCCACGATGTCGCTGCTGACAGGTCTTACGGGCAACGTTCAACTTGGTGGGATTGTGGTTCTAAGCGGCTGGTTGGCGTTAAAGAACAAATTCAAAGAGGCAAGTCTCACTTCTCCCCGGTGATCCGATTTTCTCTTAATCTTACCTATTTTCATCCCCAGATGGCTTCATCGAACGCCTCATCGATACCGGTCTTCTGGGGTCAAGGCACCCAAGATCCTTTGGTCAAATCGACATTTGGACGTGAATCTGCTGACTTCCTCGTCACAGAACTCGGCATGCCCGTTGGCAAGCCCAACGAGTGCAGAGGATTGTCGTTTATCACCTACGACGGCTTGGGCCACGCAACGAATCAAACGGAACTTGCAGACATGTGCAATTGGATGAAGAAAGCCATACCAGGAGACAAAGCGAGGAAATGAGAGCTCAAAATTCGACACTCTCCCGGCTTTCCTACGTCTCCTCTCGTCCCCCGTTCATCTGTCTGTCCATGCCCCTTGTTCTCTGTTGCTATCTATGGTCCGCACTGTATTGCTTTGTCGTTTTGCATCTCGTCGCTTGTGTATTCTTTTTTCCTATCTCTCTATTCCTCTCTATCTGTCGTCCCCTCCTTTCCGTTTTATTACCTGTTTCTATCCATATAATGCTGTTGACTTGGTATTTAGGAAACGGGCTCTCGCAGTCAAATATCTCCCTCCCCCATCCTTTCCTTTTCTTTTAAATCCTTCTCCTTGGTTACTTCTAATCGTGATTCAGCACGAAGGATGTATGAAGTTCCTCCGCCCATGCCTCCCTCCTTTCTCCTCTCGTCCCCTCCCTCTCTCGCAGTATTATAAAATGTATCGCAACCCCCTCTATCCTCTTTCGACGGTCCGCTGTTCTTACCTACCTACCACCTACGCATCCCTTGTGATACTCGGTAAACCCTACTTCCCCGAGACTTCCGTAGGAATGGATACGGATACGAATAAACCGTCTCGGTGAAAGTGAGGCTCCCCGTTTGGTTGGTTGGTCGATTCATTGGTCGTTGTGAGGGCAGTTTGCGTCCTCTTATCCTCTACATTAGATTCTCCATTCACACTCATTTGTGGTTACTGTTACTACTACATACTACGAAATGCCTACAGCTTGCTCCGTTCAGAGTCTAGTGGATGTGTTCTTTCTGTACATAGTTGCTATATGCCTTGATTCTTTTGTATATATTATCCCGTATACATATGCCTTTGGGACATTCCACTCTCTTCTGTCTCTCGATTCCTTACTTCAACTTGTGTTTCAGGCATGCATGCAGATTACAGATCGGCGGGCGACATCGCCGTTCCCTTTCCTTCACATTTGGACAGACGGCGTATGTAATACACAAAAAACCCTTGCTGGAAGGAAAAAAGACAATGCGCCCACAAAAGCAACGTGATCATTTGATCAAAAAGTGGGAAATTAGGAAAAGCAAACGCCGGTAACTGCTTGGGATGTAAACACCACTTAGGGTCTAGTCCATATCGGGTATGTTACCTTCTAAATGGGGTAGCGCCAAGAACAACACGTTTCCAGGTTTCCTTGATGTTTCCATGTTTCGATAACGCGGAAACACCTAGAAGCTGGCTACATACTGGAGAGGTGGTGGTCGGCTGGCGAGTACCATAACGATTATCCGCGCCACATAGAGGAAGACGATGAGAACGATGTTCGCCGTTTGCTGATGTGGTACAGATGCCGTGTTTCGTTATGTTATAGCGCTATGGACCCTCTCTCTCCGTCGGAACTTGTGCTACCTAGTATGGGATGGGTAGTACTTGGGGAGCTCGGGACCACTTGAGTCACTGGATATCACGATTTCACTTGCAGGCTTTGATTGCGATCTCATGTCCTTGTGGAATGTGGTAGTAGATCAGTACCACCTTGAGCATATGTTTGAGGAGAGTAAGGGTGATTTCATTTCAGGAGATGTATTAACAGAGTCCGCTGGGAAGTAGATCGGAAACGAGTCTTGGCACTTTCATCCATCCATTATGGATCGAACTTAGGATGAAGCCATACTACCTCAAGGGTTCAGTCCTATGGTATAACCCTCGCAGTAGTACACTTGTGATATTTTGCGAGTCGCTTAAGAACAAGCGACGCCCTGTGATCAAAACAAACAGTAAAAGGAAAGGGGTACACATCTACTTCCGAGAAACTCAAGGGTTTAAACGTTCCCTCCGACGATGATAATGCTGGCCGCCATATCCCACCTCCGCCGTCTCGTCTAGAACGTTTCAGCCGAGAAGCTTTTTCAGCCTCTGAAAAGACGGCACCGGGAAGCCACCAATTTCTCTGAGAACTACTGTACGAAATAGGTCGGCCAAGCATAGGGATGCACGGTGTATGAGTAGGTTTCAAACTGATAGGGTGCCCCCTCGCTCTGAAGACCCACACAAAACTTCGACCGTTCTCTCACAACTCACCACACACGAGTGTGTCCTCGCCTTTTCATTCGCTCGGCGAGGGGACGGTGACGGCCGAAGCCAGGATCTGTGTACACACATACCTTACCTTAACCGTTGAGTGACGTTGACATGATATTACGACATCGTGTTGGTCAACGTGAGGATAAGGCAGGATAATTTGGTCGACGATGAAAATAGCATCAAGGCGGTTCGGAAGTTTCGGGTAGTTGAGCATGACATGCATCGTCAACGTTGTAAGCTTGTTTTACACTTGTCTATCAAGTGATGCTGTGCCATGGGGGTGCTTTATTCCAAGTTGAACACATTGCGAATGAAGATGGAGCTTGGAAGGGAGGGGATCGCCGTGATGGTAGAGTAAGAGTGTGAATGTGTCTGAAGATCTCCGGTGTGAGCAATCAAGTGAATTCATCAAGGAAATGAGGGCAACATCGCGTTTGTCGGAAGCACTGATGCTGTTAGCCCGGGGCTAGGGAGTATGAGTGGATAATTCACCTATGGACGTTTGAAATTTACTCACACCTCCCTTTGGAAGGAGTGGACCATGGGGCGTATGTCGATTTGCTCTGATGTTAGATAAGTAGTGATTATTAAATCGGGTGACTTGCGTCCGAATGCGATGATCGTCGTCTTTTTCCGAGTTA
This sequence comes from Pleurotus salmoneostramineus, assembly GCA_002583695.1. Taxonomy (NCBI): domain Eukaryota; kingdom Fungi; phylum Basidiomycota; class Agaricomycetes; order Agaricales; family Pleurotaceae; genus Pleurotus; species Pleurotus salmoneostramineus. The sequence continues at coordinate 41,657 of BEWF01000072.1, forward strand.
CATGGACGAGGTATTAGAACGGGTATAAGACTGCTCGTGTGAGGTCTTTCGTGGTGATGTCGTTATTCTTCCATACGGGTGCGTACTCACGATTTGTCGTGAGTTCTTTATGCGAGTGATTCTGGGGATTTTGATTTCTATTTGATTTGTGCTGCGGTTGAGTCGAGTGAAACATTTTCATGTGCTCCTGTTCTAACTGCGGTTGCTGTAGCGCAGCCTATAATCCGAGGAGTTTGGCTAACATAACACACGAGTGCAGGGCCGCGTGATGCTGCAGCTGATGAAGTATTGAAGCCTCGTTTTCAGCGCCTCGGAACATTTATACGTCGAGATATCCCAGGCTGATCGATGATCGCAATATGATGACGAGTCGTCGAATAGGAATAACTGAGGTTCGAGAGGGGGCTGCACGCAAGATCTGGACGAGAAGATTCTTCCTATCAGGAGCTCATATTGATGCTACGAGACTTGTTAAGAGGTGCGAACGTAGGATGCGAGAAGAGGAGTCTGGTGGTAATTCACAATGAAGGGCTCCGAATACCGACGAAACCCATCGAGTTGCTGGTCTCTGTCGAGGCCCGAGGGATACTGTAAGTAATAGTAAGGTCATGAGACTCCCGGCTGTCTTCAAGAGTCTCCAGTCAGTCGTATTTGATGTCAATCTACTCTGTCATCTTTCCAAACCGGGCCTTGAGTTCAGTGGTGAGCTCGGAAGATCAGTCAGTCACTGTGGAGCTATAGTCTCAGAAATTTGAATAAGAGAAATGCAATCCATCTGTCGACACCATCGTCGTGGACTCCAAAGAGTTTGAACCGAAGGCAGATAGGAGATAGGAGTGCTGAGTCAAGGGGTGCGAAAGCGTTCTGTATTCGGGAGTCCGCTTGGCACCCCTTCCTGCCTTCCGACTCCATTATCTCCATTCTTTTGCAGAAATTTCTACCTCATGGCCTCTGAAGCAAGGAAGGCAGATGACTCTCCCCCGCCTCCATACACTCTTACCGACGACGGTGGCATCGGTTCATCTTCATCAACGGCGCGGACGGAAGGTCTTCCAAGTGTCATCCTCGTAACCCCTCCGTCGCCGGACACAAATGCCATTCGCCCCGCTTCCCCCTTTCAATTCAACGACCATAATTCTCCACCTCTTCATGCCCCGTTCGGACCCACCCCCCTTTTACAACAAGCACAACCGCTTTTATTGCCGTACTATGACCCTCGATCACCTTATTCGCTCGCTCAAGCTGACAATCGCGCGAGGACGAGATTTGTCGCTGCTGTACTATGGACGCTTGTGTTCATCCTGATTTCTGGAGTCGTTTGTGCCGTCTTGACGCAGGGGGAGGTTGATTGGGATCCGAACCCAAATTGGCCAGATGATAGCGGAAGGCATCGGGCCCACCGTCATGCTAATGCGGAGACATGGGCCCCTTGGTGAGGACGGGCACCGCACCTCTTTCATTGCACAGTTTCTCTCCTTGTGGTCTTGATGGCGTGGTACGTACTCCGTCGCAGTTCATACGAAGAAGGCATACTCATCTTGCCGTAGATTAGATGTAAAACTATTTCATCGGGCTCGATCATTCGGTATTTTTCCATTGATCTTTTCATACTTTGTGTAGTAAGTTCGGTTTTGTGCTCTTCCGTTGAAACCAAGGCTTAACTCACGTCGTAGGGACATTCACTTGACTCGTTGGGACGATGTTTCCAATTCTACTCTACTTGTTTGACGACCGTTCTCGTTAATGACATTGGCTCTTGAAGCTTAGCGCTTCTGCATTATCAACGATCGACTGATCTGGACAACATTTCGCCGTTTATTCTCTATCCAATGATCTTCCTGACCGATTCAAAGTGAAATTCGAACCGTCGCCATCTCGCAGTGGGTATTCTCAACGATACCCGATGTCTCGCACGGCGGCGCAGTCACACGTTCCAGAGATCATGGGCTCTTCGGAATGGTCACTACTCAGAAGGACACTCTTGATGGCAAGGAAGCTTTGAGTTCACTCCACCAACCCGGGAATTCTTCCCGGCCTTGTCATCTTGTTTCCATGATGCAGCCAACGCCATGAACGCCACCGCATGCGGCACAACACGACGCAAATCGTACCCTTGAACGAGCAAGGCACTCGGTGTCCACGATTTGACTGAATTTGTTATCCGGGATGTCTACGGTTATGAGTCGAGAACGCGACTTTGCGAGGCTCGGTCCGTTAGGCCTGTCCTCATGTTTCTAACGGACTGATCAGCTGAACACTCCTCTGTGTCTAGCTATCGCCGTCTTTGCGCTATGTGAAGTGCGGTATGTCCTTCTCACTCGCTTGCGTCTTCAATCCCAACATCGCTGCTGCTGCTGTTGCCAGGGAGGAGACTCATACTCGTCTTTGGTCTGCGCAGCCGGTGTCTTGGACTGACGACATCACTACATCACCGACACCCACTTGGCCTTGTCATAATATAAGTAACCGAGCCTATGACGACTCCCTTCTCGGTGCTTTCGGAAGCTCGGGTGAGGGCAACCTTCAATAGCTTTCTTTTTGGAAGATTCTTCGCCTCGGTCCTAGGTTCAGCAGTCTTTATATTCGCGATCCTGTAAAGCGCATGCGATGGAGTCGTTATCGATAAAGTACATCACGAACTGATATATAAATGCGCACAAAGCGTTGTTTCGGACCCCTTACCATATATCCATATGATATTCCAGGACATACTGTAAAATCAGAACAACGCAACCCCGGCACTTGGCAGAACGGCCGAAACAACAACGTGCCAAATCTTTATTTTATGCGGGTCATTGCTTTGCCCCGTTAAAAATCCATGGATGCTGTCACACCAAGGATAAACCGGGCCCCCAACTTTGGCAAGGCTGGTTCCAGCGCTGATCTCGCGTGCACCGCTGGATGTCGACTAATTTTCGTGGCTTCTGGGAGTAAAATCGCTTGACACGACAGCTTCCTTCGACGTATCATCGACGCCCCCAGGATGGCCATTGGCCATTTTATTGTCTTTTTTCCCTGCCTTGCTCTGCCCTTGTGCTTGACGACGGACGGACTCGACGAATTCTTTTGTTCAGACTGCTAGAGCAGGAGATGTCTTTGTGAAGTGTGTGAAGGGAGAACAAGGCTCGCGTGAGTTGTTGTTATCGACTTTGACGTGAAAAGCTGGACTCTGGCTGCATATACCGCTTTCTTCCTTCGCCCCCTTCCTCCATCTGCAGTGTTCAACGTTCAACAGCTTGCACTCTCGCCATTGTCCATGCTTTCACCATGCTTCCCGTTATCAAACTGGAACGCGCAGTTATTTGCAAACAACTTGTATTCCGTTTACAAGGATGACTAGGAGTGTCGATGGATGGACAATGGATCCAGGTGAAAGGGTTCCAGGTGAGGGCCTACTTTGTACATCATTCGCCATTGTCCTCACGATTTGATTTGCCCGTCGTCGCAGGAAGCGCTGAGGACGACAATGGCGAAGGGATGATGTAATCAGGATTAAGGTTCGGGCAGGGTTAGGGTTTGTTGTTTATTGGTCTGTGCGTGCGAAAGGGAATGGGGTTGAGACATCTGTTACTTTCTGTTTATCGGCCCCGCCCGCTTCTCTTCACCCCATCACACTTATATCCCTCTCGATCGCACCTCCCCCTTTCCCCGACGCCGACAACGTTCCATCCACCCTTTTGCTCATCGTTCCTGACAACGAGCAACCCCGACCCTTGCCCCTCCTATCTATTCGCCTCTCTGTCCCTGCTGTGCGGCTCATTCCGCCGTAAATCTTATTAACAGCAAACAGCCTCGTCCACGCGTCGCGAACGCAGCACCGTCCACATCCCGTCGCTGTGCTCGTCGTCGTCGCCCCCATCATCGTCGCCGTCGACAACGTTCCCCTCCTCCCCTTTTCCACTCGTTTTCACACTCATTCTACCCCTGCTGGCGACAATTTTGCGGTTGTCAGCAGTTTGATTCCGATTTCCAACTTGCATTGCTAGCATCCAGCCCATATCGTTATATCTTCCCTTTTCTTTGCCCACCCTGGCTTCCATAAACCACGCAGAGTCTCGTGCCTACGACGAGGACTACATTAACAAATCCCTGCTGGCGTCGCTCGACGCCCAAGCCGACGCAGAGCCGATGACCTCCATGTCTGATTCCGAGTCAGGACAGCACCAATCTCTAGCTGCACCTTCCAATTCTTCATCATCCGGATCTCCTCCTCTTCCCTATCATATCGCAATGCAATCACAACAACAGCCATTCCTTAGGCCGGATTCGCCATCCGAGACCATCAACAACTCTTCCAACCACCCCAACTCTATCCATTCTCATCAAGAAGCACTCTACAATTTCCCCCCTCAGCATCAAATGTACAACACGCACCCCGATTACTCCTCTGATGTTGAGCAGAGGCAACATCACCCGGGAAAAATGAATGGATTCGGCCAAGGCCCCAATGGCCAGTTCAAATCTTCCGGCTACCCATATTCGAATAGTTCACGTCAGCGACACCCCCAATCAAACAACGTACTCCCTCAATCGACTTCCCTCCGAGACAACCAAAACGCCTATTATCCTAACGAGGTCTTTTCTCCCCAGTTAACGTCACCAACTCAACCACACATCCAAGCATACGAGCCTCGCGCTAGCTACGACTTCGCCGGACCCCAGCCGAACGCAGTGGGCTCGAGTCACAAGTCGTTCGGTCTTGACTCATATACCGCTGGCGGTGCCAATCCCAATGCTTTCGCTCACCAATCCGGCTCCAAGGCTCTGTCACACAATCAACTTGCTAATGGCTACCCAATTCCCAGTAATGTCTACGGTGCCGTCCAAATCTCGTCACAGACACCGTTTGGACCCCATGTTCCCACCACCGTCTCGTCCTCGTCCATCAACGGGTCTGCCGTGGGCGCTTCTCACCCACTGGGACCGAGCAATGGTGCCAACTACATTGGTACGGGGACCGCCCGCAACGACGGCACACAGGAGGAGATTTCCACGATTTTCGTCGTAGGATTTCCGGACGATATGCAAGTGAGTCGCATTACATAAGCCTGTAGCTTCCTCCCTTTTTGACGCTTTCCCCCTTTTTAGGAACGTGAATTTCAGAACATGTTCACTTTTTCGCCTGGTTTTGAGGCAGCGACATTGAAGATCCCCAACTCCAACAAGGACCATAACTTCGGTGCTGGTTTCAACGGTCGTGGCGGTCCTGGGTACCCAAATGGCTACATGGGCCCGAATGACCCCTACAACATGATCACTGTGCACCAAGGCGGTGTTATTGTCGACAATGGCCGGGATGGCATGCTTTCATCTTGGCCCTCCAATAATGCGCCTGATGATGGGCTTTCCGCCAGCCAGCTTATGGGCCAGAACGGCTTGAGCTTACCCCGCAAGCAAATCATTGGATTTGCCAAGTTCAAGACTCGTTTGGAGGCGCTCGCCGCTAGGGATGGCCTTCAGGGCAAGCGCGTTGATCTTGAGAAGGGCGCAGTACTGAAGGCCGAAATGGCTCGGAAGAATCTCCACACCAAGCGAGGAGTCGGTCCTGTCCCCGGCCTTGTCGGCAACGGTCTCGATATGGGCAGCGGTAGTCTTACAAGTGTCGCCTCATACCCGCAAGGATTGATGAACGGCCTCGTCAGCTCAGATTCGTTAGGCTACGGAGGTGTCGAGCTAACCAGTCGTGATCGCTCACTGGGAGCCCTTGAAGCTGTCAGTCAAACTTTCAACGGTCGCTGGCGAGAACAGTTGGTTGATCCCCATGGCCAGGGACGACGAGACGACGAAGAAAGACGTAAGGCTGGCATCCTCAACGCCATGGGTTTGTCGAGCCGAGGTGTCAGGGAGAGACTCGATGATGAAGAAGGCCAGCGCCGTAGCAAACTCCGTGCTCGCGATACCGTTGCTTTCGATGCCTTCCATTCCGTTCCCGCCATGTCGAGGCAAACATCCCAGTCGATCAATGGCACCAACGGCGTTCTGAATGATCGGGACCTGCCCAACGGTGCAGCCACGGCTAACGGTTACTCCTTTTCGGGTCTTGGGGCTCATCATGTTGAAGAAGGGCTGGGTCCTTGGGACCAAGTGGTGAAGACGGCACCTCTGCCTATATCTTCGTCGCAGCGCTCCTCGTCGCCTCATCTCACTTCGAGCTCCTTCAACTCCAATCCTGATCCTGTCCGTTCCTTCTCGCCTTCCATCGGCAACCGTGACGCCAACCACCAGCACTCTCAGTCTCAGTCGAGCTCATCAAGTATGGTCGGGCCTACGCAAGTCATGCCCAGTCATCGACCAGGCGCTGTTGGGGAGCCTGTCCCGGCGACCATCGACACAGATATGGCTCAATCAATGGGCACGCTTGCTGTGAGCACTAACAATGGCAATACTTCCCCTCAACTGCCCTCGCCGGCATCGGGCTCGAGCTCTGGTGGAAGCGGCCGCAACGGCGTTGATCGCAACCCTCCTATCAACACCCTGTACGTTGGCAACTTGCCTAACTCCCCTCCGCCTGGCCTCCCCCAGGATTCCCTTGAAGATAAGTTGCGCGATCTTTTCAAGTCTCAGGCTGGGTTCCGCAAGATGTGCTTCAGCCAGAAGAGCAATGGCCCCATGTGTTTTGTTGAGGTAAGCTTCCTTTCCGTATATGGATAATGTCTGTCTTTTTAACTTCGTCAATAGTTTGAAGATGTCACTCTTGCTTCAAGGGCTCTGCACGAGTTGTATGGCCACACCCTCAACGGCCTTGTCAAAGGTGGAATCCGCCTTTCCTACAGTAAAAACCCTCTGGGCGTTCGCACTCCGACGAGTGCCGGAAGCAGCGGGCCTTCTATGCAGCAGCAGCAGCTTCAAGGTACTGCCACACAGCAAGCTGTTGACTCTCTCCCCAGCCGCTTCGATGAGCAAGTACGACCTACCATCCTCCGACGTGATACCAACCCTCCTCCCCTTCAAACTACCTATATGACCTCTCCTCCTCCTCGATTTGTTTCTCCAACCCCATCCGGTGTTAACTATGGGGCATCAAATAGCATCCCCCATCTCCTTTCCAGAGGTAGCCAACCAAACCTTCAAAGCTACGCGTCCACTTTTTCGCCGTTCGGGTTGTCTAGTCCACCTTTCGATTCGCCAGGCCCCGACCACAACGCGCATTAAACGCTCGAGCATTCTTCAAGCATAGACGCTCCTCATCTTGCTGACTCGTTCAGTACTTCGCCACTCATATGAGCATTAACCATATTTTTCGCCATCCCTCTCAAGAAACTCAATTTACTTACATCGCCTGCAAGATTGTCGCAATTAACATATGTAACCCAAGTTCCGTCACGAGTCTCTCATCATCGCCACATGTTTTATACGTATCCATCTCACATTCCGTTTCGTGTGCTTACTTACTTGGTTCTCTCCCTCCTCTCTGGTCGACGCCGACCCACCCACTTTGCTTCTCGGACTTGTTGTTCTCACATCTGTTTATTTATTCCGTTCCTCACAACACCTTCGCACATTCTGACCCCATATCGATACATTTATAGCACACGTATTCACTACCCCCACCATCCCCATATTTGCTCTAATTCGCAACTGCTCCGTTTCGTATTTATCTGCTACAATGTCTCCTGCAATTCTGCCCCATCGTCATATACATATATCCGCTGTTTCCTTGTCTTATCCGTTGCATCCCCCTTCATCTTTGTCATAGCTCTAGCGTCTCGAGTGGCGGCCACCGCTGCTCGCCCTTCACGACCATGTATATTACGACTTGCAAATTGAACTATACCACCCTTTCGTAGTTTTCATAACTGGAATTTTTATCATAGAACCCTTCCGTGTTTCCACTTTTTTATAAGTACAAAGAAATATATCGAGTTCTGTGAAGTATATTTGCTTCTTGAATTTGTACCATCATCGACAAAATTTGAACGCTTGCCATGGACTTCACTGAAGTATACCAACATTCGTCGTCGCTCGTCGCGTTCAGTCCAGGCGCACACTTTCTCGCCACCGCTGCCCACGATAGGCTGATCGTTCGACGCGCCGACTCTTTCCAAATCACGCGGTCATGGCGCTGTGACGACGCGCCATCAGAAACGCATATCCTACTCAATTCATCCAAGAGTATCAATCCTGAGACACGTTGGATAACACACATCGGATGGTCATGCGATTCGGAATACCTCTTCGCAGCCTGCGCGAAGCTCGGATTCGTACAGGTATTCAAGTTGCGCGATGAAGAATGGTCGGCGCGTATTGATGCTGGGGTGGAGGGTTTGTTGAAGGCGGAGTGGTCGCCTGATGGGAGGACGATTTTGTGTTTCTCTGAATGGGGTGTCAGTCTATCATATTTCCTTTGAACTATGGGAAGGCCATCGTACTCATCTTGGTAGGAGCCAGCTTCGAATCACTATGTGGTCGTTGGTCACTGGGAACGCGACCTATGTCCAGTATCCTGTTCATCCAGACAGAGGTCAGTATACACGCTGCAATGTCTACGACTTACACGTCTTGACGTCCGTGAACTGCTTCCAGGATATGCATTCCGTGCTGATGGTCGTTACTTTGTTCTCGCTGAGCGACACAAGTCGAAGGACACGCTCGGAGTTTACGACGTCTCCCAAGCATACAGCCTCGTTCGAGTGAGCACTTCAGGCTGAACAACTCGTTGGATGATTACTGAGATGTTGGTAGCATTTCCCATTGCCCACGACCTCGATTTCATCCCTGTCCTTGTCCCCCAACGGCAATCATCTTGCTGTTTGGGAAGGTCCTCTCGAGGTAATGTCAATTCAGCTCAGCGTCCCCTGGCTTCCGATTCATGATGATAAACCCTGTAGTACAAGCTCTACATCTTGTCCCTTGCTGGAAACGTGGTAGGGTCATTCACGCCTGACCCCGATCCAGGATTTGGGATTCGCGGAGTCGCGTGGCATCCCACTGGCATGTTCATCGCAGTCGGTGGGTGGGATGACAAGGTAGGTAAAGACGTAACGACGTATCGTATCAGCTCACAGCTTGGGTAGGTTTACATTCTCGACAGCATGAGTTGGTGCCCAGTGACCACCTTCGAAGTTACAGGCCGTCTGCCACCCTCCACTGTAAGCCCTTGTTCTCGTTTACCGTATGTGGTCATTTACATGGAGTTTGCATTGGACAGTTACTGTGGAGAGAACCTGCCCATTGGCTGGACGACCCCGCTGCACGAGGATTCCTGACATGTATGGAGTTTCACCTACTAGAGGATTCATTTGGTTCAATGACCCGCTCTGACGTTCATCTTTACTAGACGATCGGTTGGAAGGTCCTCAAACGATCCCTATCAACCGTACTGATCATTCCAAGGCCATGCCGAAGATGGGTGTCCTCCAGCTAGAATGGAATAAGACCGGAACGTTGCTGATGATTCGGTTTGGTTCGTATATTTTACTCTTCTGCACACCGCCCCGTGAATTGACGTCATTCCAGAAAACGTTCCCAATGCTGTCTACATATACGATTTTCCAGGACCCACACAAGAGTTCCAGCCCAAACTAAGGAGCGTACTCCTAAACTCCTCACCCATATTGCAAGCTCGATGGAATCCTCTGCGGACAGAAAACCTCGCCCTTTGCACAGGACTTCGAAGTCTGTACACTTGGAGTAGCGAGTGGGTGGGAGAGAATGGTGTTGAAGAGGAGATGGCTGAGTGTATCGGCGTGCCCGCTGGTCAGTTCTCACGTTATGTTCATATTGAAACATCTCTTTGACTGAGACTCGCTGTGTAGCCCAGTTCCAGACGAAGGAGTTTCACTGGGCACCCGACGGGAAAGGTGTCGCTCTTCTGGACAAAAGCATGTTCTGTTGCGCGTTTGAAGTGCAGGAAGAAGATGCGTAGTCTACCACTGCTGTTATGTGTCGGGCTCCTCAAGTCCTCTGTTGGTGCTTAGTTGGAATACAATGTTGTACGAGTGGTTCGTAGGATCTACTTATGTTGCATGTGTGGGGGTAAGTATGTGAAATTGTCTGTGGTACGTAGCATGGGAGACATGGGGCGTTGGAATGGTGTTAATTAAATAAATCCCTTGGGGTATTAGGAGGTGCGGAGGGATGAAGTATGAAGTATGAAAGAGCACCAGGAGAGATGGTCGATGATCGCCAAAGATTTAGGACGCATCTGCAGCGAACTCATCCTTGTAGTAGTCTCTGAGCCAAACTTCGGCTTGAGCATTCTCCTTCTTCGTCTGCTCGATTGTTTCTTTGATCTTGGAGAGAGCATCGGCTACTGAAAGCGTAACACCACCAGATTCTTCGTCTCGCAGTTGGCCATAATGCTGTATCCTCTCGCAGGACGCTTGGACTCGCCATATTCCGATGGCAGCAGACGATCCCTTCAGATAATGTCCGAGTCGGGAAAGTTCTACGAGATCTTTTTTTGATCTATGGTAAGGTCGAGGGATCGCGTTAGTATAGGTGTCGAAGAGAGCAGTGTCGGTGTGGTCACATACAATGCCGCATCCATGTTATCAAACGTCTCTCCTGCCTGCACGATGTAAGCAGCAGTCATCTCAAACGAGAACTCCTTGCTGTCACTGTCATCGAGATCGAGGATCTGCTGGAATATCATCCTGTCGATGATGTCCTAAGACATCGTCGCACATCAGTTCATTATTCATATCTCAAGCATATTGTATTGATGACTCGGATTCATAAGAGGTTATCTTAGTAGGAGATAAAATGGGCGACGCCGAAATGAGACAGAAGAATGTCGATGTAGTGAAGATGGGGAGGTATGGGGGGCAAAAGGAAGGATTATCGTCAAATACATACCGACGGTATATCGTCGTCGCCATCGTCTGAGCTAGTAGCATCATCAACCACAGATGGTTCTGGTATATGACTTGATGGTATCGTTGCCTTTGGTTTTGGACTTGATAATGGCGCATCAGCTTCAGCTACGAGCGGTTTCACTGGAGCCTCAGCGGTCACTACTACTGGTTTCACCGGAGGAGGAGACGTAGCACGTCGTGACGAAGTAGGGCCATCGAAGCTGGCAGGGGTTTGTATAGGCCGTGAGCGATCGGCCTGTGAGGCTGAGTGCGACATTTCGCTGTGTTGCGATAAAGCAAAGCAAATGGATTTGGATTTATCGAAACGAAGAAAGGGTGCGACTGTGATGGATAAAGCCAAGGAGGCCAAATCTGATTACCTTATCATTGAATGGCATGAATGGTGCCAACTAGTCGGTTTGACGCGCACACCGTTTGCACAACAACATATCTATGTATTAGATTATATATATAGTAGGATCAGAGTAGTAGTTCGTCAACCTCGTCTTCCTCCTCCTTGACGTCGTCCGCGTCGTTTTCAGGGCTATCCATATCGACAGGCAAGCGAACAGTTACATCGGGCGCAGGCCAAAAGACCATGCCGTTATGTGCCGCGTAGGACACCTCCGGCGAATTCAGATCCTCCATGGCAGGAGGCTTAACGAGGCTACTGGTCAAGCCAGCCAAAAATCCGTACGGATTGGAAGAGGAAGGCTGCACTGCTGCAACATTGTGGCGTTTGGGTCGCTTGTTAGCAGATCCGGACATGCGTTTGAGCACCTTTCGCGGGGACATCAACGCACGAGACAGTAAAAAGGGGAATATGTACATACCCAGGGACCGAGAACATTGTGTCGTTCTTGGGTTATGTGTGCAGGGCGAACTTGAGCGGTCATGACATAAGGGGGAAGCGTTGAAGGGAGATCCGGAGGCTCAGGTAATGGTGGCTGGGGAAGGAAGGGTTCTAAATATGGTCTGGTCGGTTCTTCAGGCTTGTGCTCTTCTGAATGATGCAGTTGAAGGGCTCGGGGCGTCAGGGCGGTCACTTCGCAGTCTAAAGAAGGAAGGTGCTCAGCATGTTGAGAGTCAAAAACATAAATGGGTCGCCTCACCTTGATATTTGCACTGTAAAGGAAAGATCGAGTGCCGTTCAAAGTGCTTGTTCAACGCAGCTCTATCTTTGTGCATTCGACCACAGGTTTGCCATGCACATATCAACGAAGACTATGTTTGGAAATTGGGTGAAGTTCAACACAACGACAAAGGCATGGAACAACGAACCTGGATAGCACTGGCCTCTCCCCCATGCACACGAACCAAGTGTAGATACAAATTCCTCGCCGAACTCAACGCAACACTACAATCTTTCCATTTACACGAACACGTCCTAAAACTCCGACTCGACTCCCACATAACTTTTAAGTCTTCTTGATCTAACAGGAACAACAAATAATATTTCAACACACAGATAGCAAGAATGAAAGAAACAAAAGCCCTAACCAGGAGGCTCATTTAACATGTAACTGGCGGTCGTATCTACGTAAAGTATGGTTTAGTAAGTACACTTCTCGTCTCAAACAGTCGGCCGACCATGGTCTTAAGTAACGTCCATACCTGCACCCGATGAATTCGCTCTACTGGAACGCACACTCCTCGTCTCAGAAGCTTCCGAAGTCATTCGACGGGACCTTGCCTTTTTCTTCAAGAGCTCCACGAGATAAGGCGGATGCGGGGGCATAACAACCTCAGGAACTGGCAATCGTCTTCGTCGAGTCGGTGACTTTGGGGAGGGTATGTCGACAAATGGAACAGGCGAAACAGCTTCTGGCATATCGTCCACCTCCATCGTGTCAAGCTCAGGCGCAGGGGAGGTTTCAGGCAGAAAGAGTGGCACTTCAAGAGGTTGGTTGGGCGACGGAGGTGGCGTGATCCTCGCGACCTTCTTCGGTGTCTTGTTAGGTGATATGATAGGGATTTCAACGGTTGGCAAGACGCGTTTTCGTTTGCCAATGGAGGGAGTAGTGGGAGTGGCGTTGAGTGTCGAGGTTGAAGGAGTGGGTGGGTTTAGGGCAGAAGAAGTTTTTGGCGGCGCGGAAGGTGTCGAAAGGTCTTTTGAAGTTGAAAGGGTTGTTTGTTTTGAGGCAGATGATTTCTTTGTTGCTCTGGGAAGGGCCATCGGGAGCGATACTTGAGAAGGCGGGAACCCTCCATAAGGTTGTAGTGCCGGTCCAAAGTTGGCGTTCGAAGTGGAAAATGAAGAGAATGTGAGCGAGGGTTGTGGTGTTGGAATATGAGGCTGCCCTGTCGATGATGTGGGGGCTTGCAAATCGACTTGCATAGTCGGTATTCTAGAAGATGTTGAAGGTATCGTGATAGGCGCGGGGGGAATTTGGATGGTTGTAGGTGGGACGGGTGGTGCAGTCGATGTTGTGGGATTGTTGGTTTGAGGCAGTCCAGGTGAAGGAGAGGGAGATAGATGGGCGATGGGCGGTATGATTCCGGCATCAATTTCTGGCACATTATTGGGTGTTAGAGGTGTCGTAGATGTGGTAGTAGATGCCGGCTTAGCCCCGCTTTTACCAGGAGTCGAGGGAGTCTTCCCACTGAGATCTTTGGAAGAAGTTCGATTTAGTGCTCGCAAAAGGTCTTTCGCCAATCGATTCATATCCATCGTGCTGCGAGCTGGAGTAGAGGAAACAGAGGAGATGGAATCACTCCTCTGGGGGGTCGCAGTCGTGGGGGCGGGTGGTGGTTGAGTTGTCGATGTTGATGTTGATGCGGCGGCTGGAGGTTGGCTCTTCTGCGAGACGGAGGGTGGAGGTTTCGGCACGGATGTTATCTTGTTGGCAGGAGTAGCTTTGGCTGGAACGGCTTTTGAAGGTGCAACTGTTGCACCTGCAGCAGGACTGATAATTGGGGAAGCCGAGGTGGTCTGCGGTTTTGATGGCGCGGCCGTAGCAGGTGGGGCAGCGGTTTGCCCCTTCCATATCCTGACATAGGGAAGGAGTGTCTCCACGGTGAAATCTCTCGATGCGTATACAGCCGAGCGGCCGTTGGCAGTCAGACGCATCCATGCGAGCCCGCCAGCATCCTTGTAAACGTGCATGGTTGGCGACTGACAAAATTCACGATTCGGAGGGCTCTCTTGAGAGAACTTCTGAATGCTTCGAATGAATTCAATTATATCCTTCGCATGTTTGCGTATATGTTCAGGAAGGACGGCCTCCAGGTTCAACACGGCAATGTCTACTGGTCCTGAGGGTTGTTGATTTGAAGCACTGGCGAAGCCATTGACTTTGGGTGCACCAGAGAGACTAGAGGAGACATCTGCAACAGATTTTATCAGACATTCGATTGTTTCGTCAAAATCGAAGCGTCTCACTTGATTGCTGGGAACGTGACGATGAGCCTGCCAGTGGCCCACGAGCAACAAAGCCAGTGGCGCTAGCTGGGTGAGCATAAGAAGGCACGGGTAGATTAGCTGGTTGCTTTTGAGCATGGGGAACATAAACACCCGTTGTTGACGGTTGGGGGGCGGCATTAGGTTTCGCATTCGAAGTTGCGTTGTGACGATTCTTAGCCTTGGTCTTGCTCTGAGCCGAACTGCCTTGGCGTAGTTGATTCTATCAGTGAATTCATGAGAATCATTTCAGGGCTAATTGTGAGCATCCTACTTGCGGCGAGGGAATCTCTTCGATGTGGGCGGTCAAAGGAGTCTCATGACCAGATTCGCCAGGGAAATACGGGGTATTCAATGTTTGACGCGACGGAGCAGATGGACCCGCTATGGTTGGCCTGCAATGAGACGATGAGAGACAAGTAGCAGTCGATGATCAAAGACTCTGACATGGTAGGTCCACCATTTCTCATCATAGCAAGTTGTTGTCTTGGTTGTTCCAGACACAGAAACATTGAGCAAATCAAGTCAAGCTCTCCAAAGAGTTGGGATACACACCTTGCCAGCTCCCCAGCTTCAACGACGGTCCTCGCCTTTTCTCCTTCGTCGGCTAGTTTCTGGAGATACTGAGCATAGGACTGATCCACCGTGGCTTGATACGCGTTTAACTGGGCCCGAACGGCCTGAATGTGTTCGTCATACATTCTCTTCGTAGCAAGGTCTATCATGGGCAATCCATTCTGGCCGAACGGTTGGAGTGCACTCTGCGGTGTAGGCGTCAGTTGGTTAAAGAGAAAGTTGAGACTCGAGTTGGTCGACGTGGGATTGGCATTCTGAGGGTTGAAGTTATTTATCTGCTTCCCGTTCGACATCACCCTCGAGATGATAGATCTACGAGAAGGTTTCTGTCGTCGTGGCCAGGCAAGATGAGGGGGGAGACAGAATGAAAAGCAGGGGTTGGGCCGCTTGTGCGCCAAAGACAAAACGTGGGAAAGGCGCGAAACTATGTCCATCCACCTTCGCCACAGCGTACGCCGAGCGACGCGTTCTTTTGCTTCGATTTCATCCTCAACGCCGCCGAATACCGTTGGTCCTTATCAAGTATTCGACAGACATGCCAAAACGATGCAAAGGGACCGTGTCGCGACGCGTGAGGGCGGCGAACGGAGCAGGACGGTGGACTACCTCCGCGCTGAGGTCGCCGACAGGATGATGGAAAGATTGTTGGTACATCCTATGCTTCTTACTTCAAGTGTATGTGTTTACAGTGACTTAGGATATCAAACGCGATTTCAACACGATATTGGACTTGGGGTCGGGACCCGGTCACTTTACCAAGTTGATTCCGAAGGACCGAGCTCAGAAGGTAGTGATGCTTGATTCGAGCAGTATGTTTACTTCATCTACCGTCTCGTCGATGGACTCACATTGGGCGCATTGCCAGAGGCAACGTTGAACAGAGACCCTGATTCCGAGTTCGAAGGTTTGTATTATGCTACGTCTACTTGACTTGCGTTGACAGTGTCATCAGTTCCAGTGGAAAGAATACACGCTGATGAGGAACTACTCCTTGAGACGGTCGGGCCCGAGTCTCAAGAAGCCGTGACGTCCTGCCTGAGTCTTCATTGGGTGAATGACTTACCTGGTATGTTCTCATCTCCACGCGTATAGACATGAGTTCATGATGATGATCCAGGTGTGCTCGTTCAAATCAGAAAAGCTCTCAAACCCGATGGCCTCTTCCTCGGTGCTATGCTTGGCGGAGACACGTTATTCGAACTTCGGTAACCTCCTCATACAAATGACCACTGACACTTACGAACATGACTGGTATTCGTAGAACATCACTACAACTGGCGCAAGTAGAACGAGAGGGAGGTATCTCCCCACATGTGTCTCCCATGACTGGTACGACACCTTTGTCTTTGACACTGGTAGTTGGCTTGATCAATTCGCTAGACACACGAGATATGACCAACCTACTAGGCCGCGCAGGGTTTACTTTGCTCACAGTTGACACGGATGAGGTCAAGGTTGGCTACCCCAGTATGTGGGAGCTCTTGGAGGATCTACAAGATATGGGCGAACGCAATGCTATCCTCGGGCGGTCAGTAGCTGTCCCCAATCCTCCTCAACTCATCCCCATTTGATGTTTATCAGCCGTTCGCATATACCCCGAGACACTTTAATTGCTGCGTCATCCATTTACAAAGGTAACTTGCTACCATTATTATGCTACTGCTAGGAAACTATCTGCAGCCCGTCGCGAAGCAGTCTGCTCCACGGCAGAAATGCGAAGGCCTCTGCTAAATCCCCAGAAATCAGACCCTTGATTACGACGGTTTCGAGTTCGCGATGGGTTGCAGATAATCTCACTAACTCATCCGATTGTTCAGCTATGCACGGCGATGAGGACGGTTCCATACCAGCTACTTTTCAAATAATATACATGGTGAGATCGTTGTACGCATATTCCACAATCAGCTTTAGTGTCTGACAATACCAACAGATTGGATGGAAACCCTCGCCCACACAGCCGAAACCACTGGACAGAGGCTCGGGCAAAGTCAATCTGAAAGACGTGCTATAATCCGTCGGTCACGGGTTTACGCACCGCCAGCTTAGACAGTAACAAATGTTAGTACTTACAGATGTTCCGAACCAGAATCCGAACCGTCTGTTCTTCGAGAACAAAATTCAAAATCCGAACTCCCCTGGGTCAAGTGACCAAATATCTTCGCGCCCTACCACAGACGCGTCGACGCGTTTGTGTCTGATGTTCAGTCTCACGACCACGATCTAACAGTGGCCACAGGCCACACTGGGCCCTAGTTACATCATAAGGGCTGTCTACCACACTTTCTCAACAGTTTCTCAGCCTTTCCTCTCTTCCCTTTCAACCATTTTCTGTTCCCAACTTAGAAGATCTTCCATTTTGCACGCGCTCGGTCCTCTGGTAGCTATCCGACGCGGCCATGGATCTCTACAAGCTCCCAACGTCTCACAGAGCATGTAACCATTCCGGCTGTTGGCTTGGAACTATGATATGTCGATATCGAGGAACGGCCCTAGAGTACGTGGAAAGGTGTACCCTATGAGAGGTGTCTCAACACGCTAGGTCCGAGTTCGGTCCACTTTCAAACGTTTCGCTCGTATATTCGATGCCAGCTAGAAATTATGCTGGATATGTCTGCTGCTGGATCGACCGACGAGTCCAATCACGCCCTCACGATAAATCTGAAGTACGAGTTCTCGCAACGATATTTGGACAGGACTTACCTAGCTAACTGCGACAACAACGAACGCGAACCTCTCCTCGACCGTGCTCTGAACCTCAACGAAGTATCACTGTATTTCATGACCAGTACTCTATTCTCCTCCAGCCGACGATCTATACAGCGCCGACAAATGCACCATATCCAAAGTTTGACGCTGCTAACATGGTCGAAGCTGACATGCTCTGTAACCACCACACAGTTCTCCGAAACCAATGACAAGCACCACATAATGATAGGCTTGATTCTCCGCCGGATTTCACGTCACCTCCTCATTCACCTGCCATCGAAGCTTTGGAAGCTCATCGATCTACCAGCTCGTCCCTTCATTGAGTAGCATGGTACTGCTCAGACTGTTCTACAGACAATTTTAGTAGCAACGAGCCAGAGTGGCAGCTAGGCCAAAGCCCTCGTCGTTTGTAGGCCTTCCGATATTTATGGTATAAGTATATTGTAGGGACCAGATCAATGATGAAGGTATGGCTTGGAGTACACGGTAGGTTACCCGTCTTCACTCGGGGAACTCTGAATCCTAGGAAAGAAGGTAAAATCAATGGCAGTGAGGTGCGTATTCGCAGCGGTGAATCAAACATATAAAGGGGATCTAACGGGCAGACGATGTGAATATGAGCGGCGTTTCGTGTCGAAACCTCCGTCCAAATTCCTATTGTGCAGGTCACATACCGTACTACGACTCCTTATCTTGCGCGTTACACCTCCACCGCGACGGCCTGAGGTTTTCTAAGCTTAGAGATTAGCGTGCACATTCGATCACGAAAGTCCCGCGAAAGGCTCCGAATCCGCAGCGAAATGTAACATTCATACTTCCTGTCAGGAAACCCTGGAACACCGGAGCACGGCTTTCCAACATATACGGGCAGTTCAAACCTTGGGTACTCTTGAGCTTGAGTGCTTGAGTCTTGAAAGTCTTGAGCTTGAGAAGTCGAAACCTCTAGCAACGCCAATCACTTTCTGTTGGCGTGAGGTGTATTGTCATTTGTCTCGTTTCAAATTTTGGGAGAGATTATTTTTGAGATCGAGCACTGCAAATAAAAAATATCATGGTTTGGCGTTTGGCATCAAGAAGGGAGGGAAATTGGTTTTTTATCCACGTTTGGGCATGGGCACGTCACGTCAGGGTCACCCAGGACTCTTCCTCCTCATCAGTCAACTCCTTCGTCCCTACCACATCCATCTGCCATGTCGTTCGCGGCCGGTGCGAATGGTGAGCCCGACTCCCTCCGTTGACGACCACTAGCTGAGGTGACTTCAAATATCCTAGGGCCCACCTACATATCGTCTCACTCAGCGGACGTGATATTGTCCGACATTCGTCCCATCAAGCTCAAGATTGAGGCGTTACGGTCCATCAACGTCCTCCTTGATGAATTCCTATATAATATCCTCTCGGCGGCGCGTTCACTGGCTACCGACAAACTAAGGGCCGGCCTGCTGAAAGTTTTGCCTACGAATTTGGGTAAGGAGGCGTTGTTGGAGGCCGAAGTGGAATTGAGGGCATATTGGGAGCGAACAAAGCTGCCTGGCGGTGCTGCGTCCCCCATGTTGGAAGGAGGTCAATTTCACCTTCAATGGTCGTTCGAGGTCAGTCATTGTCATATTTCTATAAGCGGTTCACCGCGCAGAGGTTGAATCTCGATATCGTAGCTGTTGAGATTGAAGTGCGAAGCGTACTCAACGTTGAATGAGAACGACGAGGATCTCGCGGCTGAAACCAGTTTGAACGAGAGAATGGCGTCCCTCGTCGGATACAGCACTCCGAAGGCGAATTTAGTCGCTCCCGCTGCGCTCTACCTTACAGCCATACTAGAGTATGTAACCTTTCGCCTCATTAACTTCGCGGCTTCTCATTACACACTTCCTCCTTCTGGTTCTTAGGGCTATCTGCGAGTAAGTCACGTAAATTCCATCCTTGGTGCAATATCCAATACTTGGTTCTAGGCATATCCTCGGAAATGTTGGCCGAGTCGCATCAAGAGACAGCAGTCGCACCAACGCCACCGTTCACGACCTATATATTGCGCTGTGCGAGGATGAATCAATCTATGGGCTGTTTAAGACCATGAAAGGTGAGTGCTTGTTGAGGCCGGTTACCTTTATGACGAGATCAACGCCCTCTATCTACTAGTATTCGATCAAATTGAGATGCTTTCGCAGAGCGCGGGGCACCGGCGCAACAAGTCTTTCACACGGAACGCTGATAAGTCGCTCTCTCGTACGTCCTCTCCCCAACACGACCTACCAGCCACACCTCCGGAGCCTCCATCTATTCCTTTCAAATCTCGTGCATCTTCTGAATCAGCTAGTGCTCATGGGGATCCATTTACCTCACCGCCAAGAACCTCCATGGATAAGTCTAAAGGCGCGAAGAAGTTCTTGCCTGGAAGGTCGTCCCACGATGAATCGCAGAATGGGCATAAAAGATCAGAGTCTCTTTATAGCGCGGACTCGAGGGCAGAAAATGAGAGATTTGATGCGGAAGTACGTTTTTCCTTTTTATCCTCTCGTGATTCTTGTTGGGCACGAAAATCTCAACGCAAAAACTTGTAGGACTCGACACTTTTAAAAGAGTTTGACGATCTCATGCGCTCCAGCGCCACGATGAAAGTGTCTTTGACACCAGATAGGTTGAGGACGATGGAGGTATGTTCTAGTTTTTCCGTACCTTGAGACGGTTCCTGATGATCGGAATAAGGCCCACAAAAGGGAACAGAAAGGAAACGCTCGCCTTCCTCCACCCTCCTTTGCTCCCAAGGTTGATCCTGAACCTCCATCCAACCCAGCCCCCCGTGCAAATGGGCGGAGGCCATCTCTTCGCCACGTCGATTCCATTGTAGAAGACGAGGAAGAAGGAAAAACTTCGCCAAGCATGGCTATCGCTCCCGTTATTTCTTCCGAGTCGTCACTCAGCAGGAGGGCTCGCTCAGCGTCTGCAGTTACTCCTTCCAACGGTCCCGAGAACACACTCCCTCGAAAGGCGTCTCAGGCAGAGATGGGCACCAAGTATTCTCCTCCGCTCCCCAATGCGCCCATGGCCCCGCCCAAGGGTGCCTCGAAAGCGTTCGGTTTGCCAGATGGCGATGGACGTCCTGCACGCACCAGGAAGGTACAAAGGAACCGCGAGTCCTTGGACCTCGACGATATTATGGCAGGCTCGGACGATGAAAACGTACCCCAACCCAAGTTCCAGAGCAAACCACCGACCACTCCCCCTGCTGGTGCCAGACGCGGTCCCGCTGTCCCCCATAAGATTTCTGCCAGCACTCGCGAGTTGATTGATTTCCTAGCGGAAGGACCACCTGATATGCCTGAACCCCCCATTCCTCCTGCATCGCTTGATGGAAGCCGTTCCAAGGGGTCGGGTAGGCTGCAACGCATGATGTCGAAGTTGTCCATGGGTAATTCAGATAAGAATAAATCATCCGACTCACTTGCACGTCCTCGTCGTATCACATTGCAAAACAAACCATCAATCACAAACATTTCCCCACTGGCCAACAAGCCTGTTCCACCTCGCCCTCCTCCAGTCTCTCCCCCCGAGTCGCCTCCCCCTACCTCCTCCTTCGATGACACATCATCTAGCCCGCGTTCTCGCGTCGTGGCCCCGCGTAGAACTGTCCCTCTTTGGGAGCAAGCGCCGGATACTCAGTCCATCAATTCTAGCTCTGATGTTGTTAAAGCATCACAGGACATCCCTCCCCAGAGCTCCGTCATACAACCGAGGATGATCAATGGATCGTCTATCTCCGGTGCCACGGATGTCGAACGTGCTTCAAGCGATGTAAAGAAAACCCGCAGAGCGTCTCTCTTGCAACGCGTTCCTGTTCCTCCGGTCGACCCACTTGAGACTGTTCGCCGCTCGACTTCGAAGTCACCTTCCTCAACACCAGCTCCTTCGACGCCTCTTCCTTCAACACCTGAACCAACCAGTCGTGCACCCTCCGCTGCACCTCCAGAGCCCAAGGTCAAGGCAGTCCCTGAAACCCCGAAATCAAACGGAGCTACGCAAACGGTGCCTACCCCCTCCATCTCCGTCAACACGGCTCAACAAATGCAGCGCCTGATGGCTAATGCAACGAATGCTGATGAATGTCGCCTCATCCTTCACGCTGTACTTGTGACCTCCGGAATCCCTGTCGAGCGAGTCGATGAAACGGTCACTCCCCCTTCCAACGATGTTTCGGCCAATCCAGAGCTAGAGAGCGCGTTGATAGAGCTATTCCTTGGATCTGGATCTTCAACGCAGGAGGCCAATCCCCCTGAAGCTACTCCTCAAGAAGTGATAGCGGAAGCCCAGCCCCATGTAATCGAGGCCGCTGCGTCCGTCGTTCGAGTCCCCGCGTCTGCTGCTGTCGGTGCCTAATTCTGTAGCCTTTACAAACCAATGTTCTTCGATATATGTTTCATCTTTTTGGGCGATGGATATTGACTATCTCGTGTCTTCTTGTTCCTTCCTACTGTCTATAATTCACTTCTTATTCTTGTACGCACTTCTAATACTAAGACTCGCGGAATTTTTGTTGTCTGATATGTGGACGTAGAGGACAGATGTTAGTGAATACTATTGACATCATTAGATGTACCAAATACATCGCAATGTATATCTACTTGACAACGGGATACATTTTTATTTGACTTCAAGAGATATGGCGATACCCATCGCTGCCAATTCAGCGCAGAGATATCGGAAAACATATGGAACGGCGACCACATCAAGATCGCCCTTCGGTGACGCACGTCCAAGATAATTTTGAGATGAGATGGCAACGCGAACGTCCGTGTGAGGTCGTAGCTCCTTCCCACCGTTCTGGAATGTCTTGCGTTCCATTTCCTCTTTTTCTTCGGCTACCGCTCGACAAACGCGGCAATATTCGCCATTTGGTCCTGATGGTTTGAGAGAACCAGAGGTACCCATCACGGCTTTCCCTAAACTGACATCCTCGTAGCCGAGGGATATCAAACTCCCACACGTTCGACACACCCAAGCCGTGGAGTAGTCTGAACAGTTCATCAGACGATCTTGGAGGAGGAATGATGTACCATGAGCGATCAAGGCGTCACGCTCCATTTCACCGAAGCGGATACCACCGGCACGTTTTCTTCCCTACAATAGGAGATAAGGCGTTATTCAGTGATTGAGATGGACAGTATAGCTCACCTTCACAGGTTGTCGCGTCAACGGATCGACAGGGCCAGTCGTTCGCACTTGGAACTTGTCAAGCACCATGTGACGTAGGCGTTGATAGTAAACGACGCCGATGTAGATATCAGCAGCGAACTCCTGTCCAGTGATTCCAGAGTACATGGGCTCGTTCCCATAATAGTTATACCCTGCAGCCAGGAGTTGTTCGCCAAAGTAATCGACGGCGGTATCTTCCTCAGAGAATCTAATATGATAAACAACATGAGTAGGGTGGTTCGCGAAGAGAACAGGATCACGTACTTGAACGGTGTGGCATCCTGGGCTAGACCATGCATAGCTCCCGCTTTCCCTGCCATGCTCTCAACCAACATGCCAATCGTCATTCGACTGGGGAAGGCGTGAGGGTTGATGATCACATCAGGTTGCATGCCACTCTCCGTGAATGGCATGTCAATCATCGGCCACTTTTGCGAACAAACACCTTTCTGGCCATGTCGAGACGAGAACTTATCACCAATGACAGGAGCACGAGTGATCCTCAGGGTGATATGGAGCTTCTGTAACTCACTGTCGCCCGCGTCGCTGCCTAATGTCGGAATACCAATCAATTGTCTGCGTAGGGTGGTAACGATGGGATACAACTCACCTAACAAACGAACTTCATCAACGTATGCCGCCTCATCTCCCTTGAACTTGACAAATCGGGTGCGACCTGTGTTGTCGTCTATATACGCAGCGATAGGGTCCCCTGCTTTAAGGTGAATTCCGATGAAAGGGAGACCATCCGAATCCAGGAACTGGCAACACGAATGTTGTCGATCATCGGGTGCCTGACGTATGTCCTTTCCAATTCCAAAGTGCAAAACATGTTGATTGGGGTTTTTGTTTGATTGTTCGTCTTTAAGATCGATGATATGGGACTTGTACACTGTGCCGTAGGCAAAGCCTCGTTCGTGGGCCGATTTATTGAGGATCATTGCATCTTCCATATCGTAGCCTGTATAGGAGATGACGGCAACAATGGCGTTTGTGCCATTTGGGAAGGAATCCATGGCATAGGTGTTATGCAGAACCGGGCGGACGACTGGACTTTGCCCAGTCTGTAAGCGATAAAGCTTGTTGTCTGTGCGATGCCGCAGAGCTGTGGACGGTGTACCCATCGTTTGTTTACCCATCTAGGATCAGATGTCAGGAAGTTGGTTTCGGAAACAGATCGCACATGGACAATACCTGACACTGGTAGATATTACGCGGACTCTGTCAAGATACGTTAATCCTAGTATCTAAAAGCTGAGCGTAGAGGAAAGCATACCTGATTGAAGTCTGAGAACGGGGTCAAGTTGGCCAAGATAGACAAGAAGTTGGTGGGATCGTGTTCAACATGGGTGGAAACTCCAGGCTCGATTTCTTCAGGCGTGCACGCGATATTCATGTACACCTGTTCAAATGGGCCCACCATGTCATCTTTTCCGTTCAAGAGATACTTCACAGGTCGCATCATTCGCGATCTCGAGGAAAACAAAAACAATCCAGGGTATTGGCCTCCTTTCGACTCGGGGACCAAGCCGATTTCCAAGTCCATAGGGACATCGAATTTGCCTTCAGTCTTCCATATACGAAGGTTGGTGGCGAGTTGAGCAGCTACCGCAGGACGAGCCCACCCGATAATTCTGCCATCGAGTTGAACACATAGATTGTGACGACCGTCTACGGAAGGCGTGAAAGCATGCGTCATACCGTGAGTTGCAAGGAGGGAGGGGATTTCGGCGACAGGGAGAGGAGCGGTTACGATACGACAAGTCCTTGAAAGATGGTTGAGGAGACCGCAGGGGGAACCATCGGGTGTATGTACGGGACACAAGAAACCTTGATACAAGATTATAGCAGGAGTCAAACAATATGTCAAGGTGGTGCTTACCCCATGCTTCCGGTAGCAACTTGCGAACAGTAGTGGTTTTGAGTTCAGCAAAGAATGCACCACGATGGATACACCTGAAATGGCTGATATAACGTTGCCAGTTCAGTTTCTCAGCGACAATGGTAAATCCAGACGCCTGTTGAAGATCGAGACCAGTCGGGGAGATTAAATTGCCCGTGGCTAAGAAGTTGGAGAGCTTCGCTCCGATGTCGAAGTTGACTCTACTGAAGACCTTATTCATGTATCGTCCTGATGAGGGGATGAGTAGCGGTTTATGAGGCACGGAGCGTTACTTACGATCGTTGAAGTCAATGACAACATCGTTTCGTACGTCGGCGATGATATTTGCACGGATACCGTTGAGAATCTCCTCAAGTCGCTCCTTGATGATCATGCCATACAGAGTTCCAGGTAAGAGGACCTCCTGATGTTGTGGAGAATCTGGGTTATCGGCACAACACGATGATGAAACGAGGGCGTATAGTTTTCGCAACATGAACCTGCGGGATACTTGTGTAAGTCAGTTCTCAGCGATCGGATTGCTAATGGACGTACAGAAGCATTCTAAACTTGTCTCGCGGGTTTTTGAGATGTACAAGGACGGCTTTCTGCAGTAACCATATACCAAGCGACTTGTTGGTCATGTCGTCGGCCATGCCCAAGACAACACGAAATTTATCTCCAAGGCGCTCAAGGCATTGATCACCTGTATGCAAGTCGTAGGTTTTGAAGGACCTGAGCAAGAGTTCAACACGATCTGAGAGGAACGTATTGTCATAGTCGTGCATCATGATACCCTCGTACACTTCTCTGTCAGACGCGCCAACGAGTGCTTTAAGGATAAGCATGATAGGTATGACATATTCTTGCTTTCTCCAGCTAAATCGCAGCATGGCACTCCCATTAGCGAGATAATGGAGGGTATTCGTCATACTGGTTTGGTCGGGTCGAACGCATCGTATTTGAATAGCATACTGCGTGTATGATGGGCCACGGTTTGTGAACGACGGTCGAAGGAGGGAAATAGCATGGTTTCGGCGAGGAAGAATGAGATATCGGATGAGACGTTCGTTTCCATTGATGATGAAATAACCACCAAACTCTTCAGGCTCTTCATGTCGTTTGACGAGTTCTGAAGCGGGAAGAGAGCGAATATTACATCTCACTGACTTAGAGATGTCGCTTCAGTCATACAAGTCGCAAGAAGAGGGTGTAAAGGAACAAACTCGAGCCATGATTGGTACAAGACCGCAACTTTTAGTTTCTTCGTGCTTCTGTCCGCGATTGTCTGTCCAACACAATTTAATCTCCATTTTCCCTCGATACGATGTCAGACGCTCCCGAGCCTGGGTTGATAAAGTTAGCTAAACGGTCGTAACCATGTCCACTCATGCTCACTTCAGACGGAAAAACCTTTCGCTCAGTAGCTAGCTTGTCTTTGTCGGGTACCATGGGTCGGGCAATGGTGACCTTTTCAATCGTTACTTGATTTCAATTTATTGAGACAGAGCGCGATACGGTACTTCTGCAACTCACTAGTCGAGCGGTTCCCCCAACCACTTGGCCCACTCTCCGAGTCGGCTTTGCCGTTACCATCAAACACAACCCGAGGACCGATATCTTCCAAAGCCAGACTTATTAGGCCTTTGCCATTTCCATCACCGACAGGAAGCCCAGAGTCATCGAAGAGCGCGTTGAACGATTCAATGTGCGGTGCGACGAATTCATTCAGTATATCGTACGCCGCGCCATTAGCTGGAGGGTGCTTGAATCTGTGTTCGCGCCGCAGTGTGTCGAAGGTAGGTGTCCGTTTCGTTCTGTCCGAGCCATCAGGCATTGTCGATGAGCTTGGGCTGAAGAGCTTAATATCGCTCAGGGGCTTTCAAAAATTTGAAGGGGACCGATCAACATGGATGTGGGAACATACTTCCATACCGAGACAGTTCGCTAACCATTGTCTGAGTCAGAAATCTGAGTCAACGACTCCTTGGACAGAGACTCAGATACAAACTCCGCGTGGTACACAATTTTGTGGTCGTCCTCACCGTTGACCACATCGTCCACGCTCTTCCCCTCCCCCGCTAAATATGTTTGGCAACAACGTCACGTCCTCATGGGCGAACCCCCAACAGAACCAGCAACAGCCAGCCAGTGGCTCTGCTTTTGGCCAGCCTAACGCTTTTGGCAATACAGGTGGTTAGTTTCATCATGACTTAATTATCTTGCGTAACCGTGGCATCCTGACCTCATCTCCCAGCCTTTGGCTCAGCTGGAGCATTCGGGCAGCCGCAGCAACAGCAACAGGGAAATCCGATGTTTGGAAACTTGGGAGGCACGTCGAATACGGCACCAACTTCAGGCTTTGGTAGGCATCGAAAGTCATTCGTTCAATGGGGAGCTAACTCTTTTGAAGGAGCGTTTTCAGGTGGCACTTCGAACCAAACACCCCGCGCGTTCGGTGCACCTAAGCCAGCGACAGGGTTTGGCGCGTTTAGTGGCGGGGGCACGAATGCCTTTAGTGGGGGAGGTAACGTTTTCGGAGCGACACCTAACAACAATGCGGGAACCTCTGGCACGTCCTTGTTCGGGCAAACCAACAATACTTCGACCTCAGGTGCTTTCGGTGGTGGTGGCGGCCTCTTCGGAGCGAACAAGACGACAGGTTTTGGTACGAACACCACAAGTGAGCCTCAAATTGGCAATTCCTCCTTCATGTTCCTGACAGCCGTTCTAGCGAATGCCCAAAATGCGCCTATAGATGGAGTCACACCCGTCACAACTGGCTCATCAAATCCTCCCTACGCTGCTTTCACTGACAAAGAGCAGTCGAACAATGGCTCTTCCGTTACTTTACATTACCAGTCCATCTCGTGTATGCCTGCCTACCGAGGGACCTCTTTCGAGGTGCGTTTGTGAACGAAATATGGACCCTCTCGAACGCGTACTGCCTTCGGAAAGGGCATGTTTAGTCATTGACCCCACCTATGACTAGTTACTAACGTTCAGGCTGCCTTTTAGGAACTGCGCTTCCAAGATTACGCTCAAGGCCGTAAAACTGCTGGTGCATTTGGGCAATCTGCGGCCTTTGGTGCAACCACTACCCAACCCGCGACCAACGTATTCGGCCAGCCACAGCAGCAGCAGCAGACTACAACTACAAATGCCTTCGGACAGAATACCTCAACACCCTCCGCTTTTGGTGCATTTAGCGCGACGAATAATCAACCAGCGCAACCCACGAACTCCCTGTTTGGCGGCACAAGTGCATTCGGCCAACCCGCTCAACAACCCGCGCAACAGTCCTCCGCGTTCGGAGTCTTCGGCCAGCCCGCGCAACAGCAGCAACCTCAGCAACAACAACCAGCCGGAGGGATATTTGGTGGCGCATCTGCTTTTGGACAACCAAAACCAGCTGGTACAGGCTTTGGTGGTTTCGGAGGTGGTGCGTCAGTCATGATTTCCCAGTGATTTGACTAACTACATCGTTGCTTAGGAGGAGCCTTTGGGAGCACCAATACCACCAATAATGCCTTTGGTCAGCCTCAACAGCAGCAGCAACAGCAGCAACCGTCAACGGGGCTTTTCGGTCAAGCTCAAACAAACCCCACCCCGAGTGCATTTGGTGGATTCGGTTCGTCCATCGTCTCCTTGATGTTACTCTCCATTGAATAATCTACGAAGGTACGAACAACAATAACAATGCTGCGAAGCCTCTATTTGGAGCCGCCCCATCTGCTCCATCTGCCTTTGGCGGTGGTGGTCTCTTTGGTCAGAACCAACAACAAAACCAACAGGCGCAACAACCTCAGCCTCAACAACAAACCTCTCTCTTTGGAGGCTTCGGTGCCAACAACAACAATGCCCAACAACCTCAACAAAATGCTCAGCAGCCGGCAACCAATGGTGCGTTCCGGTCTTCGACTCATCCTTATTATCGGCGCTCACGTCTCGTACAATATAGCCTTTGGTGCTCCGGCAGCTCAGCCAGCCGCCACGACTAGCTTATTTGGAGGGGGAGGACTTTTTGGAAACAATCAACAGCAGCAGCAACAACAACAGAATGCGCCCGCTGCCAATGCAACGAATCCATTCGGTGGGGGCAACAGTCTGTTCGCTAAGCCCGCTGCCCCTGTGAATAATCTTTTCGGAGGTTTCGGTCAGCAGAATACCAACAATACCGCTGCTCAGGCGCCAAGTACAGGTCTCTTTGGGAGTACCCTTGGTCAGTCCACAAACCAACAACCTGCTCTCGGCAACAGTCTCTTTGGGAAGCCGGCTGCACCAGCTTTGGGTTCTACCCTTTCTACAGCTGGTGCACCTGCTGGCGGCAGTCTCTTTGGTTCCCTTGCTCCCACTTCGTCTTTCTCAGCCACCGCAACTGCCCCGGGAGCTGCAGGAACTCTCACCGCATCAATAGCGGAACCCATTGGAAACAATCTTCCCATATTCTCTATGCTTCCTCCTGGCCCACGCTCTATCAACTTGGACCTACAACCCTCTAAAAAGAAGGCAGGCTTCTTCACCGACATACCAACGAGGTCACCTGTCCCTCGAGTCCAACTTGGGTACACCCCGGCTACTTCCAAACTACGAGGCTTTGCGTCATCCACCACCACTTCTACAACTGGAAACCCCTTCGCAAGCGTGTCGTTCCTCTCGGGGAAAGCTGGAGCACTCTCTATTAGCCGTGCGGACAACAAGACGCCTGTTGGTTCCGAGTCTCTGCTGCGAAGCCAAAGTCCCGCGCTGGGTGGTGGGCAAAGGCAGAGTGTGAAGAAGCTGATTATAGACAAGAAGGTTGAGCCTATCGACCTCTTTTCGAAATCGGGAGCATCTCCGGCTCGGATTGGCGGATCGAAGGTTACATTTAACCCAGCCCTAAGCGTTGCCGCGCGTGAGAAGGAAGCCGCTGCCACTGCCGCTGCTATATCATCGTCACAAGCGCAGAGCACATCGCGAGATCAACGAACGCCGTCTCGCTTGGAAGTGAACAATTCAGTTTCCCGGAACGCCGAATCAACTGCGGTGGTCCAGACGGAATCCACACGACTTGAAGATGGGGATTATTGGTGCAAGCCTGACCTAGACACGCTGAAACGAGCTGGTTTCCAGGAGCTAAGCGCTTTCTCCGGTCTTGTAGTTGGGCGGAAGAATTATGGAGAGATCCAGTTCATGGAGCCGGTTGATTTGACTGGGTTGCCTAAACTTGGGGCGTTGTTGGGTGATGTTGTGAGGTTTGATGAGAAGGAGTGTAGTGTGTATCCGGATATTGATGACGTCGACAAGCCGCCTCCAGGCTCTGGACTTAATGTGAAGGCGAAGGTGACGTTAGAGAGGTGTTGGGCTACGGACAAGGCGACGAGGGAACCAATCAAGGATGAGAAGCATCCGAGTGCGGTGAAACATCTCAAACGGTTGCGGAACATGAAGGACACGACGTTTGAGAGCTTCGAGATCAAGGATGGGAAGTGGACATTCACGGTTGACCATTTCTGATGAAAGCTCTCGTGTTTTGTGTGCGTTCTTGTCAACCGTGTCTCGCGGATGCCTTCGTTTTTCTTCACAGCATTCTTTCCTTCCCCGTTCCCATCGTGTGCTCTTTCCCTTTCCGGCTTCGTTATGTTCCGTTATTGTCATGTTCCATCTCTGGATGGCGTGATACGTTTTTATAATGATACTCTCCTCGTTCAGATTTTGCCATGCATACGTATTAGTCGTCTTGATATTCACGATGTAGACATGTGTAGTTAGTTATCGAAGTACTTAGTAGTTTTAGCTTTACGGTACATAGTTAGTTATCCAGTCAAATAAAATACTGTGCTTGTTGTGGACCCCGCTGACCTGGCCGACTATTTACCGGAAGCTCAGATTATATGGTTTATTCGGCCTTCGCCAAACCTGGAGGGAGTCATGCCAAGGGTTCCTGGGGTATACAATACCCCACACTGGTCTTCGAGTTCCTTGTCTGCATGTCCATGATGCCCATCGACGTCTACCTTCACTGATATATGAATATTGGTCTCCCGGCGACAACATCGATACGACGGCTAGCTATACATCGTCGATGACCCTCCGTGGAAGTGAATTGTGCCATGTACAACCCCTGCGATGTAAACTGAATACAACGCGGAGATGTCGCGTCTGCGCGGGAAGCGAGTTCCTCACCCGATATTTACCGATCACGTGAGCTCTAGACCTCCTTTGGTCATCATTTCGACCAGCCCGCTGCCTGCAGAGTCGGGCTTGTGACGCACATCGTCACGGACTGCTCCGGACAAATGATATTTATCCCACTTTCTTGTTGTTTATATATAAAGCGGAAGAGGCCTTGACACCACATTCAAATTCCACTGCCATCTTTTCCTTCCGTTCTCTTTCCCTTACCACCACCACACCCACATCAACACCGTCCTCCTCCAAGTAGTAGCACAAAATGAAGGTTGGTGTTTCTGTGAATTTTTACGAGGGCGGGTTGGATTCTGACTATCGATGGAAATTATGTGTTTTTCGTAGTTTCTTACTGAGAAGCAGCTTGAGGACCATGCCGCCGCCTCCATGCGAGGTTCGATTGAAGGATTGGTCGGCTCTGGCGCTGTTGCTGTCGGTGCATCATATTTGGCGCATCGCCGATTCCCATCATACCGCGCCCTTCCTCTATCCTTGAAATCCTTGGCCGTTTTGATCATTGTCGTACCTTGCTTGGCGATTCAAGGTGAACGCCGTGGTATCGAGTACGACAAGTCTCAGTGGTACGTCGTGAAACGAAGTTCCAAGAGTTGCCGGGAAGAAGCTAATGACTTGTGGTGATGTCATGCAGGGAGGGTGAAACTGTGAACCTTCTTGATGAGAAGGAACAGCAGGAAGAGGCCCGATGGAATGCTTTGGATACCAGTTCGAAGATAGGTGATTGGGCTGCTCGTCACCAGTACAGTTTGATCCTGGGCGGTTGGGCCTCGAGTTTGGGTATCGCTGCTGCTATCATCTCCCGGGACAAGTAAGCATCGCTAACAGTCAATTGTTTTGTTTGTATACTGATTCAAACCTCTCGTAGATACCAAACCGTCCCCCAGAAGGTCGTCCAAGCTCGTATGTGGGCTCAGGGGTTGACCATCGGTATCGTCATCGCAGCTGGTGCTTTGATGCACTCACGCCGAGCCGAGGCAGCACAGCACGTACGTCCCTCGGCTAAACTCCCTCTCCGCCTTAACACCACTAAATCCTTGAATCTTTCATATAGCACAACACCGATCATTCATGGCGAGACCTACTTGAGCAACAAGAGAAGGAGAAGCGAGAGGCCGAGAAGGCTGCGCTTATGGCTGGTCGCCCATCACAGCTTGCCGCTTAGAAATGAAAAAGCCTAGAGACTCTAGACTATCGCAATCCATCTACCTTTTCGCCGCTCAAACCACACCTACCCATTTACTCTAATTATGGGCTCATGTTCTTGTTTTATCGGCATTCCTTCATGACCTATACATATCATTGTACGATCTATCTAGCATACCTATTTGTTCGAAGGCTTGTTCGTAGCTAGCCTAATGGCAGGGCGATGTATCCAGTACATCCAAGCACATTTGTACGTGTGAGGTGAGCAAACGAATATTGGCCTGGCCTTGTAGTTGGAGCCCGTCAAGCTTCCAACCGCGAATAACAGTATAGCGCAACTGCCTCGTCAGCTTACAGAGAAGGAGCTCTGAGCCTCAAGCAACATAGTCACCTGGATAATGTACAACAACGCACAACCAAAAAATACAAGTGATGACTTGACCGTTCCTTCGAAAGCACCAAAAGCCTCATATAACTTCTTCTCTCTCGAGGGGTTGGAACACAAGTCCTACAAACAAAAGTGCGTTTCAGTTTCGTTGCTGGGGTACAAGGTGATTCTGGTACTCACCGACTTTGTCGAAGTCTTCTTGAAACTGTTCCCACCAAGACGTAAAGGCAGGGGAATAAACTCTGAAGCACCTCGAGGGAAGCATCTCACATGTAACTTCGGATTCTCCTAAGGCATCAGACTGTCGACGAGTGTACCGACGTGAGGGTTCGGATGGGTTGATCCGCCTGAAATCAAGGAGGACTAATGAAGGGAAGTGGTTCAAAAGTTTCTGTGCGTAATGTTCATGGTCGTCAGACGAATCGATGCGTAGGTATTTGAGCTCCGTTGAAGGGATGGAAAAGAGGTCTTCTAGGGGGATCTTGGCCTGATAGCGACTGTTCATCAGAATGAGAAAGAGAGGACGTATGTGCACATAACTCACATCATACGTTGTTAGCGTCACATGCAGTAGCTCAATGCTTTTGAGATGGGGTAAGGGTTCCGACAATGCTCTTCGACTCCACGAAGAGATCTGCAGCGTCCGAATCCCACGGAATACCAATGCAGGATCAATAAAATCGATGGTATCAGCAAACTGGGCGGCGAGATGCTCGATTGGCGCGCCATTCTTCACGAAGGTGTACCAGAGCCGTGGATACCCATCGATTGTGTGAAGGTTCACAAAGTTTCCCGATGGAAGAGGATTTGGGCGAAAGCGAGGATGACCATCTTCCAGGATGCGAAGGTATCGGATAGAGCGTCGCTGATTGGGTCGTTCAAGGAAGTGAAGAATGTCTTGATAGTCCCAATAGCTGTCGGATGATAAGTGGGTGATCCCCACAGACAATGGGAACGATTGTAAAGGTGTGGTTGTATCGCTTTGTGAAGGAGCGATGTAAAGGCGTTTGAGATTACTCAGAGTTGCAAAGATAGCACCGAGGCGCTGCCAGAGGTCATGATCATCTCGGAAGGAAAACGACCGAGAAAACATATCTGTGGAGTGGTCGTTATTGATGACGATGAGGGATTGGATATGAGATGAGAGAGCTGGATTATCGGCGAGACTCGAGTGTAGAGAGTCAAGTGATTGTGCACTGAAGTGCATGCGAGTATGAGGGCTGGTAGAAGCCTGGGGCTGATGGTGATGGTGATGGGCATGATTACGGGTATGAACCCCACCTACAACGATGGAATTGTAGAATATGGGCGTTGCGAAGCGGTAGAAATCCTTGTTGACGAGTAGCAATGAGTAGATCCATTTTCTATCAGCTGAGTGTGTCTCGGAGACAACTTGCTGCAGCAACTCGGTCGGAATGACTAGGTAGACATGGGATGAAGTCGCATTAGCATGATGAGTGTAGTAGCGTGCTGGTTGTGGTTTACCTGGTGCCATTGTCTGACTGTGTTTGGAGACGGTGCTAGCTGGGGAGGGCTGTTGATCCATGGAATCTTATCCGTGGTTAAGCATCCAGTATAAGAGGAGCATAAGACCGTGGGTGTCTGAGTGATGTGACGGGGCGATCAGAACGGATGCTCTGATGGTTGATGGTATACGGCTCTTACGAGGACCTTGGTACCTTCGATGATCCACCTTTCCTCCTCGCACTCTGAGGATCTCTGGGAACGCAGCCTAAGGGCACTCTAGGAAACAATGATCACATGTGGTGTTCCGTGGAGATGAACGCAAGATGGATTGACGCTTCGACGTCGACCTTTGAGTCCTGCCGTCGGTTATCGTGTCTTGCTTCAAGTGCCTCGTGGCAAGACATCAGAGTCACCGTCCGTTCTCAGTAAGTTGGTTCGCAAGTCCAGGTCTGCCATTCGCTGCCGCGGTCACTCTTAGAAGCGTAACGAGGTGTCTCGGATTCCTGGAGAGAAGATGGAGGCGAGAGGATGATAAATATGAATAGGAACGAAGCTTCAGGTGACATCTCTTGAAGATACGAGTAACAAAACATAAGTCAACCAAATTCAAGCGACATTTGGGTACTTCATCGAACTCAATCAACGGTAACACCTTTTGCACGAAGGTCGTTCTTGGCCTCCGATATTTCCTGGATAAAATGCCTCATCATTTAGCGACAATTTCTGTGGTTGAATTTGAGGGTAGAGACGTACGTTCATGAGTTCCGCGTATGCTTCTGGACAATCTCTAAACGTGAAGAGTCCCCATCCGATTGACCATAACGAATACGACCCAAATGACACGAGTAACCACCAGGGTAACTGTAAATCAAAACCAAGACAATCACCAAGCCAGTTCGAAGTGATACTCATGAAACGTTACGCACCACAGGTAAGACCAAGTCAGCAGCTTCCTTCTCTACCAGAGGCACTGAGATATATTCGTAGAAAGCCAGGAAGTAGAGGACGGCGAAGACAAGGGATATTCCGCCAACTCTGTGTGCGCGAGCCATTGGGTTGAAGTTTTGGTGTTGGAGACGTTGAACACGTTGAAGTGTTGCTAGCAACTAGGAGTTGGTGTAGAAAAAGAGCGGAAGGGTTTGTCGTGGTGTCTTTGATCCCACAATTGAAGCCTAATATTTACCGGTGTTTACATGCTTGTTTGACACGCCTTTGCCAAATAGACACTTATCTTATCTTATCGCATTCCAAAGGTTCAAAGTTCAAACGTTCGGGTTTGACCACCGCTCGAGTGCAAGTTTTCTCTTTCTCTCTCAGTAATCCTCTCGTAGCACACAACATCCAAGCGGACGATCGAAGGTGAAAAGTACGCTGCCGTTTGCCGTTTGAACGTTTGAGCGCCCAACTCCACTCATCAACCACTCGTTGAACTAGAACTTGAAGAACATCCCAGGCGGCAAGGACTTATTCCACCAACCACATGCCGCTCATGATCAACCTACTCAGAGGTCTTTGATCAAGTTTCGCGCATGATTCAGAGAGGGACAGCCCTGATTCGCAGACATTAGCCACAACACTCGTCGCGGAACCAGTGTTGGCCGAGAGGAATATTTTCCTTGTGGCTTGTGGCCTTGACGTTGTCAATGGTGTCCGATGGTTCGGTCTTCGCCATGTCAGTCCTCTCAGCAGGGCCTGAGTTCCTCGAGGACCCCACGCCGTTCTAACTCTGCCACCAGCAACTACTAAGAAATTAGACTTGATTCTGGGCGAGTATGGCTCAGATCTGACATTTCCGAAGTGTGTCAGTCAGACGTCTACGCCAGAACATTTCATATCGAGTCACCGCGATGCCTTCCATGGAGTGGTCGTCGCTCAATATTGTCCACATCCGCCCGTGGACCATACTAGCCCCTCGCCCCTACTCACTTCTCGAAGTAGTGGAACTGCTTCCTACCAGGCTACGCTGGGAAACGCCCTTATCGCGGCCTCTCGTGCTGAATCTTTCTCTTGCATATTCGCTAGTGTGTACATTTTCGCTTCTATCCATGGAGTTTCTATTCTTAACCTATATGTGTGTAGCTCGCTCGGCTCTTCGATCGTGGAGACATCATACGGGATCACCCCCATGCTTACAGCTGTTTCGGAAAACGTTGAGAATTGGCGTTTTTTTTCGAAGTTTGAGACGTCGATTTATTTCTAAATTTGGAGATTCCCCACGGCTAAGTATCAAACGGTGGCTGTGAAAATCTCCAAATAAGGCGAGAATAGAACTCGGATTGAATGCAAACGAAAAAACTCAATTCTCAACGTTTTCCGAAACAGCTGTAAGAACGACTTGGATGGATGGGTGGTGGCGCGATCGAGAAGGGAATGGTTCAAGATCGATTGAGGATGGAGGCCAGTGTCGGTAGCCGGCAAAGCGGCGCACTTCCTCAATTGCTGGCACAATTGTTGTGGGGGAGCATCTGGCGAATTGAAGTCCGGAATACTGAGTTCCCTGGGTGTCAACGCCTCAACTTTTTGAGTTCAAGCAGAACCTTCAAGCTTCAAGCTTCACTGTCGGTTGTCATGATGGAAAGCATGGATTACGTAGGCTAGCTCGTCGACTTCTAAGTATGCATCTACTTGTACTTTCCACAACTGCAAATTCAACAACAATGAGACAAGCAAGGGTTTTGCCGACGCAGACGGCCCTTCCGAGTGAGTAGGCTTGAGGGATGTCGTGTCGGGCGCCTAACAAGCGCCTACCGTTTCTTGATGACGTTGCTGCTGCCATGCATCTGAGGCACCCGGGAGCGTACCTGCTATCTTCGTATCTAACGACCTTGGATCTCCAGAATCTCGATGCACTCCAATACAGCTACTTGGGGCCATTCATGCCTGCGCATGTCATTACCTAAGTAAAGGACCATGGTGAATGTCCATCTAAGTAACTCCCTTGCCACATATCCCTCCCACAGATCGACAATGAGCTCATCGGAACGTGGTATACATGAGGCGGTATGTGATATTGTATGAGCATAGTAGTTATACATAGATCGGTACGTAGATACTAGATAACAGTAGTAGAAGGAAGTAGAGATAAGAACCAAGCAGCAAGCAGGCGATGCGAAACAAATGAGACCGCAGGAATTGCCAGATAGTAGAGTACGTCGTGATGGATATAGATGAGTCGTAGTGCTACACGAAATGCATATGATATAGTCGTGAGAAATGGACTGGCCACTCAACGTGAAATGAAGTAACAGAAAGGACTGTGTTGGATCGCAGAGGTAAAAGGGATATCTGTGCTGCCAAGGCAAGCAATTTGACTGCGACCAAGGGAGTCGGGAGAGGGTATAAGTGCCACGGAGGAGCGGCTGGGTGAAACGAAGAACCAAGAATATAGGACGGAAAACGATAAAGATATACCCAAAAAATCATTATTATATCTCTTCTCTTGTCTTCCTGACATCGGTGACGGAGAGGAGGAGAAGAGTCCGGAGTCCGGGATCCAAAACCAAGTGATTCAATGGTGATGAAAAGGCCTGAAGCAAGTTTCGTGGGGCAAGGCATCGAAACAGCATCGCATAATTATAGATCCACTCCAACCCGGATGAGTCACGAGTGGGATCGGCGGGGAGAGCGCGTCGAATGGCGAATTACGCCGTATAGAGCGTGTAGACAGTGGGGTTACCGGTCGAAGCAAGACCCATGAACATGGTCTTGCCCAACAACCAGTCCGACTTCTTGATTCCCTGGCTCTTGGTCGCTTCGTAATCCCTGCTACCACTCCTGTACGCGTGATATCTAGCCTCGTACGTCCTCTTGATATATTTCTTCTCGGACGAAGAGAGCCTGTCGTAGTCACTAGCATGGATATTTCCACGTAGTGTGTCGCGTATTGCGTACAGAACGTCAGCTACGGTGACTGGAGCACCGTGATGCGATGGACGAACTTCAATCTTCCAAGGAAGGACAGGAGAGGTGATGACCATGTAGCCGACAGCAGGGAAGGTCGCGGGTTCAGAGTGGTAGTGTGGTGAAATGTTTCTGGAGAGGAGGGCAAGGTGGGATGGGGAATCGAGGACGTTGTATCGGATAGCTGGGCGAGGACCAGCGAGTGTAGGGTGGAGTTGAGATGGAGGTGGTGGTGGTGGGTAGTATGTCCGCGATCTCTTGGGTACGTACCGACTGTGGTGTGGTGGTAGCACGTTAGGGAGATCAGGGGGAGTAGCTGGTCCACCCGTGGAAGGGAGGGAAGGCAGAGAGTCGCAAGGAGAAGGTGTCTTTAGATTGGGGATCTCATGGACAGTGTTTCTCCTGGAGAAGCGAACGCGCTTGTTGCTGAGGAATGTCATTGTACGACGATTCAACTGGTTGAAAGCTGGGTAACGCTGGATGTGTTATGAGCAAGTAGGTCTTTGCGATAAAGTGACGAATTCTGGGGGAAACATGAAGGACATGACGCGTGGCTTTTAAAGCAATCTGAGACATGGGCTTGCGCACAGTGGAAATGGTTGGAGTCAAGGGAATTGTACGGTATCGCCTCCGTCTAGGTAAGGCAGGCGGCGACCGACAAAGCAATGCGAATCTCTCGTCGCCCCCTTGCCGAGGGACGGAGGGTCTATTCCGGGACATACTGAGATCCTAGATCTTGATTGATTTCGATTCGCTCGTTCCTTCACTCAACAGCCCCGAGACAAATCGGGCGTAAGGGTGTCTCAGCGTCTACAGTGCGCCTGAGTGCAAGAAAGTTTTCACTCCGAAAATCAGAGTTGAAGCACTGTACTCAGCGGTCTGGCACTTAGCATCCATTGGGCATTAGTCACCGTTTCTTGAGGCCCCCTAAAGAGCAAGCGGTGTTTGCGAAAAATTAAACTCTAAGAGGGACCGCCATAACGCCAGTCTCGACTTACCTCGTTTGTCGTTCTTAGGCGATCTTGCTCTCGTCTGCTAAATCCATAAAAATCAACAGCATCTGTGGACGATACACGTGTTCTGACTGGCGGGGGAGAAAGAAGCGTACGAAGGCGGCGCCACGACTAACAGTAAGAAAGATGGAAGAGAGATATCATTCCGTAAACGTACCGAGGAGACACCACCCGAAAAGGACAGGCCCAAGGAGTGACTACGGAATGGCGCAGGAAACGTGGCACAGCCGATTCGGTAAGCATATCGAGGACGCCGTGAGAGTCGGAGAGGCGAATACATTGAGCAAAGCATGCGCAGTTCAGACCTTGGCTCTGAGGTTCTGTAATAGACGCGTGAGCCTCGTGCTATGGTCGTAACCCTGTCATGAACAGCTTCCAGTGTGGTGCAGATCATTGATGCAGCGCTAGCTGTTATGTTGATCTGAGGCTATGTGTGGAGAATATAGTACCGACAGACCCATTCCAGATGGCATGTTCGTCCAATCGACGATACCCAGGTGCGTGCGGTGGAGATGGAGATTGGAGATTTCTCAGACAGACAAAGGATGGATGGAGGTGAGTCGCCGCCACCAACATTTTTCGTGTAAGTTCATGAATTTGCCAACCCTGAAGCGTGTCTTTGGATCTGAACGAACAGGTCAGATAGCTGTATCATAACGCACGATCTATACTTACCAAGCGACATTG
Organism: Pleurotus salmoneostramineus; assembly: GCA_002583695.1. Classification (NCBI taxonomy): domain Eukaryota; kingdom Fungi; phylum Basidiomycota; class Agaricomycetes; order Agaricales; family Pleurotaceae; genus Pleurotus; species Pleurotus salmoneostramineus. Next base: position 80,988 of record BEWF01000072.1, read on the forward strand.
GCATTGCGGCGAGACCTACACATGGTCCCCTAGAAACCAGCATCCATACACACACCCAACATCACCCGAACATCACCAACGTGCCCATGCAAGAGGGGCACGTTGCGTTGCCATCTTCTTCAAACCATAAGTTGCTGCGACGATTTCGCAAGTAAGTATAGCCTCCCCCAAGGACGGCAAAAAGCGACAATTGCAACGTTCGCGATTGCTTTGTTCTATGTACATGTGGAGGAGATCAAAATAGAGGAGGGCAGCGTGCGTAGATACGCTATCCAGATAGGTTGTTGTGAAATGGAGTTCGAGCGAGCGGCCCAAGTCGAAGCTTGGATGAGTTGGCTGGACGAAGACACATCACAGCTGATCGCGATCACCTTCACCCCTGAGGCCTGAGTGACTGGCTGTCCCCCCTAATTCAGAGCACAGGGTGCGTGCACATCGCAGAGCACTCATTTCTTAGCTTGCTCGGACTATGGTAGCACTGCATAGTTTCCGTGCTATCTTGCGGGGAGAGTTGCACATATTGGGTACAGGTGAGCGAAGGTGGCAGACTCTCTGGGGGAATTTATCTGGAGACACCGTATCCCGCGACCAAACGGTTGGGGTCGTAAACTCGTCTACATACTACTCAGAGTAGCAGGAACGTGACCAGCATTTCAACAAAAACATTTCCAAAAAAATAGAAATCTGTGGTTACATATTGGTTTTGAATACAAATACAAGAGCCAAGTCAGTCATATCTGCGGAGGCACCCCTTTAGCCCCCAATTCCAGCATCATTACCCAGACACCATCATGCCAGAGCGGCCTGAATCCGCGGAAATACTTATAGTCACCCAATACATCTATTCGTTTCAGCCCTTGTGCGAGCTCGACCGAGGGTATTTGATAGGACGTCGCGATTCTCCAATACGCCGCTTGATAGAACCGATGCGCATTGCTCGGATCGACTTTGACGGCTTTCTTGTACTCCTTCCGGGATAATGGCTTCTGGAAGTACTCGTAAACCGCTTCAAGGACGTTGTATACTGTCAGCTCTCCCCCATCGGTAGCCTCTATACCACCCCACTGCTCCATCCATGTCCGCAGAGTAGGCATCTCAGAGAAAATCATGACTCGATTCGCTTTCTGCGCTGTCGCTTCTTGGTCAAGGTTTGGTTTCCGGTATAATTCCCGGCCGGTAAATTCCATGGCTGTGTCGGGGCGTTTGGAGATATCCCATTGGAGGGTCGGGCAGTTGGGGTTGTTCGGATTGACGATGAGGAGGGGGTGAAGTTGTATCGGGACAGCGATTCCGTAGGGGACAGGCGGGAATGTCCCAGGCATCCAAAGAGGCGTACCATCCTCCCTTGACGGTCCAGTGAGCGTTAGTGTCGAAGTTCCAAGAGGGCTGGGCTGCTGTAGATGCATGGAGTGTGGTATAGCGGGTGTTCCATAGGGAGATAGTGTTTGGTATGCTGAGTACGGCGTGTATTGGCGGCCATTGCCTCGTTTCGTGGACAATATCCGAGGAACTAAGTGTTTTGAATGGTAAGAAACCAGATATGTCCCAGACAAAGCATCGAATCATTCACCACCCAGATCAGGTATCTTGCTATCCTTCTTCCCTTGATCCAGACACCCACATCGACAATCAGGTGGATAGAAATAAGGCAAGGTGAAAGCAGGGTTCCCGTAGATGGTCATCCTTTGTTGGAACGGAGCGAATTGAGGTTAAGGAATCAAAAAGATAATCGTAGATCGTAGAATAGCAGTCGTTATATTCCGTCGCAGGATGGGGAATTATGTCGTGTTGGATATCGTTGAGTCACTGGGTATCGAAAGTTCGTCACAGGCGATGAGTTTTATCGGAAGTAATTTGCACGAGGCAAGGTCAGCGTATCGATCCGAGCCGAGCCGTCCGTCCAAGTCGTAATAATCCTTGCTATCAAGCAAGAGGGGAGGAAAAAACAGCGAAAGCCTCACTGAGGGGAAAGAGAGATAGAGAAGAGAAAGGTTTGAGATTGACAACAAAGCAGTGAGGTCCATAAATATAGGCATAAAGCAAGGCAAGGTACGGTTCCTCGACCGAGACACCTGTTATCGACGTGTCTTGTATTCTCCGGGTTGACGTACATACCTTGTGGGTCCTTGTAGGTCCAGTATTTAAGGTAATGCGAGGCGTTCGAAGGGACACAAAGCAGTGGTTGTCAGGGTGGAAGAATAAGACGGGGCAACCCCGAGACTTGCGTAACAAGGGCACCAGTAATTGTCTATGGAAGTGAGTATGGTACGATTCATACTTGAAGTGAGACAAGGTGATACTGAGAAATTCTAAACGTATTGTCTGTCGTATGATTATTACGACGGGCAGAGCCCGAGTTCCTGTGCTTTAATGTGTAGAGCCTAGAAAAGGAAATCAATTTCGGATGCCGTGACGACATGCTCATTGAAGGCAAGGAGCTCACCATCCGCTTAGAATAGGACCTGGAGAAGTAAAAGTCACCCGTTGCAAACCACAGCTAGAGACGAGCGGGTTCATGGTCAGTGAACAAGTAGACCAAAGATTGTAAGGAAACTGACGCCTGGATACCCCGAAGGCCTATGAGATCCCTTCGATTCACCCTCCTCGTCCAGGCCCCATATTGGAGCTGTCTGATCTATGACTGCATCACCAAAAAGATCACGCATGGTATCCCTAATATCGTGGTACCCGGTACTAAGAGAAGATTTCAGTGTCATACTGTCCAGTCAGCGGCGCTGGGCTAGCGAACACGCACGCGAAGATCACGGCGTCGGCCTCGATGGAAGAACCATCTGTAAAGGAAACTGCGTTGTCTGAGAAGCGTTCTACTTCGACGCCTTGTTTAATTTTGATATTGCCGTTGATGATCTGTTCAGCGCAGCCAACATCAATCCCTGGAGTAAGCATATTAGGTCAAGCATGTGGATGTGCATAGCTTTGGAACACGAACAGTAGCCTGTGTATGGAGTCAGAATCGTCGAATATAAGTAAGCGTAGCTGATGCTTACCTCCTAAACGTTGATGGACCAAGCCCCATTGACCAGCACCTCCGATACCCATGTTCAACTTTAGCCCAGCCTTCCTCAATCCGGCATGCATCTCTTCATGCTCCTTCCAAGAATGCTCCTCATTAGCAACCATAATCTTCCGCATCAGCCCAAAGGGCATCGAAGAGAGCTTGAAGTCGGCGATCTCGGTGGGTACATTTGGAGGCCATATCGTCTCAAGTCCGCTGACGACACTCTTTGAGGAGACGACACAGGTGCTCGATCGTTGCACCATAGTCACGGACTTGGCTCCCTGGAAAACAAGGTCTTGACATACATCTGCCGATGTGTTCCCTGCGCCAACCACCACCACTCGCTTGCCTTTGAACGCCCTCGCACCTTTGAAGATGCCGGTATGGATGATTGTGCCTTTGAATGCGTCCTGACCAGGGTAAGAAGGGATACGAGGCGCTCCAAGCGTGCCAGCAGCAACAACGATATGAGAAGGATTGACCTCCACTTCGGTGCCGTTACGATTGATCCGGACTGTCCATCTTCGGGTTTCGGTGTTATATTTTGGAGAAGGAAGGAGAGTTGAATTCGTCCAAATGACAAGATCCTGAGAAACAGCGTATTGCTCGAACCAATCCGCCAGCTTGTCTCGTGGTGTGAACTTGGGCCAAGTTCGAGGATATGGGTGGTACAGCACTAATAGGCGGATAAGCCGAGAGATGAGATAAGATAAGTGAAATACGCACTTTGATGTTGACCTTGGGGAGTATGCAAAGTCAAGGTCGGGTATCTATTCCTCCATACGTCACCGACACGGGGTAAGCGATCAACCACAATCGTCGGAATATTCATTTGTTTGAAACGAGCAGCAACATTGAGCCCAGTCTGACCAGAACCGACTGTACATCCGCAAGGTAAGTGGATATCAACTGTGAAGAATCTTGGTGGTACGCACTGATTAGCACCTGAGGATTTTTCTCGACGTATTCCACTCGATCACGCTTGACAGACTCCCAAGAGAGTGTATGGCCACCGTAAACACCGAGCTCGGGACCACTCTCTTCGTGTCCCTTAATGTCGTCAAGAGAGAAGTAAACAGATAGAGCCTTCCATCCTCCAATACCGTCTGCTTGCACGAGACGGAAATAACCTCGACCAACAGCATCTTTCGTTTGAAAAGTGAATGCAGAACCGAGGCCAGTGTGCATTGGTGTCACGGGTCCCAAGTATGGAGCAAGATGGGGTCTCTCATCGAGCTGGACGTCAGAGATGCGAGGTTTGGACAAGGTATCCTTCAAGTACTCGAGAATCTTCTCGTGGCCCTCGAGAGAGCGATTGGACCAGGTGAACACAAGTTCATCACGAAGCCATCCGTCCGGAAGAAAAGCGGTAGTAACACCCTTTACATCGCTGGCGTACAAACTTTGGGCAAAGCTTTGTAACCAAGTAGACGCGATCTCTTTGGCGTTGGGGGTAGACATTTAGCTGGGGGGTTGTGGTTCTGGAAAAGTGGAGGGGCCACTTGACTGTGTCTATATATATGGGCAATCTGAGTAATAGGACGATAACAGGCTCCCGAAGAAGCTGGGATTGGATATTCGAATCACTCACCGGCTTATCTTGGAGGGTATAACGCCGTCGAAAATAGATGGAAATGGTGGCTTGGTTAGAACGGCATACGCCCATAGTTATGTATGGTACATCCAGATGACCTTTCGGAAAGAGTAGTGGATCGAAGCTATTGGATACTTGGACGAGAATGGCATTGTGAGAGCCTGACTTCCCACACAAGCAGTCGCGTCCGAAATGGCAGGTCGGTACCTATAACTCAGAATGGGCAATTTTAGTAACCAACACCGTAGGACGCCGCGGTTGCTCTCGTAGTCCCCTCGGATAACGGAGAATCGCCACCAGAAAGTGCGCAGGAGGGAGTAAAAAGCTTGGCACTCAAACTCGACGTGGATTGCGGCCTCTCGAACTCGTCGATCCAGTCTTGAACTTACTACGGTCCGAGTGTGGGTTCCTCATGATCTGTCTGGGCATTCGTGGACAAAGAGGAAAGACATCTACACCCGGTAAGTACTACTGGACGAACGAAGCAATAACTTCGCGGTTGAGATATACGAATTGGCCAACGAAGAGGGCAACTCCGAGGACAGCCAATGGCTTGGCGAAGATGCGACTTAGATCTTTTGTGAGGTTGAAATAGAAGATTGCGCCTTTTGCACCTCTAAAATTCATGATTAGATGAACATATTTAAGATAGAGAAGCGAGAGGGTACCTCTGAAGACGGTTGGCGCGTTCGTCTATCATTTTGTACACACCCTCTTTGAACTCTTCCTTAGGCACTTGAAAAACTGCACCGTCGTCAGGCAGTAGCCATGCAGAACCGCTAGACGCGGGCTTGGGGTTTGATGCAACATGGAATATAGCCCCAGCTATCCGTGGCACTGGGACTTTCGGAATGCCAGCGAGGAAGAGTTTGACGGGTGTAGGTACGATGTTCGTGTCTACCAAGGTACACATGAGCTTTATGGACGGGATTGGAATTGGATAAAACGCGCACCAGCGAAGAACGGATGTATTGTGCCGATCCGTATGTTCTCTGATTCCAGCATGGGTTCCAGAGAACGCATGACACCGAGAACGGCGTGTTTCGAAGCAGAATACAAGGTTGCTTTTGGGATCCCAGCCCATGATGCTGTGCAATAGCATTCAGAAAAAGAACGGAATGCACTGAGATCAAACGTACCCATCGACCCAATAAGCACAAGCGCCTTCAGAGACTCCAAATCGGAGCGCTGGAGCTTGAGATAGTGAATGGCAAGGTGGACCGCTGGTGAAGGAAACGACGATTTCAATAGGCAGATGTGCAAAGGGACGAAGACATACAATACAAGAGACCAGTCAGATTGACGTCCAGCGTTGTCATTTTGGGCTTTAATGGTTTTCCATCCTCACTGAGCTTGACGGTGTCGAAGGGGTACATTTCCGTCACACCGGCGTTCGGGACGACGATGTCGACGGAACCAAAAGTCGCCATCGCAAGTTCAAACAGACCGACCTGGTCGTCGAACACCGTGACATCGCATTTCGTGGCGATGGATTTGCTACGAGGAAGGATAATGCTGGTGAGAAGGAAGAAAACAAACTTGCAAACTTAAACTCACCCGCCAGTTGCTCGAACCTCCTGCGCGGTAGCTTCACCACCTTCGACGTCACGATCACCAATGACTATTTTCGCACTAGAAATCCCAACTTAGAACCTGACGCGACTTTTACGCCTGAGTAAGAGAATGATTGCGCACCCATATTTTGCGAATAACAGTGCAGTTTCTCTGCCGATGCCATTGGCCGCGCCTGGCAACAAATGTCCCCTAAATGGAGAGTTGAATGAAGCACGCGACATACTTACCAGTGATAACAACGACCTTGTCTTTGACGCGGTCAGAGTAGGCGTAGAGCTGCTCGTCAGAAACTAAAGCCATAGTAAGGAGGACGGGTGGTCGAGGACTCGAGGACACGGGTAAAAAGGTTATAGAGAACACCGGGCGTCCCGAGTCGGTGTACCAGCATTATTTACGCGGCATTGTTCAAGCATTGTTGGTGCAGGGACCCTCAATTTACGGAAGCATGGTAGCAAGTCATTCATACAGTGGGGAGCGTATGCTACATCTTGGCCAATACTACTACACGTGCATCGCCGCTCATTTCCGCAGACATCAGTAATCGACCGGACTCTTCATCATAAGACAGCGACTCGATAATGAAGGAGGGACAATGGAAGTTCGTCAAAGGGACGGTTCCGCACGGCTTAGTATCTAGCCTCAGATGTCCCCTGCTAGTGAGAAACCCATTTTCAATCGGAAATGCAGTGATACGGTCTCCATCGAAGGTATACATGCCACAGAAATCACCTCTCCATGCTCGCCTTTCCGATGGCATGTTATAGTGATACTCTGGCCAAACGAGATGACGAGGATATTCTATGGAAGGTTGCTGAATATCGATGGTGGTCATCATTCGTCCATACCAGATAGACAGACAAGGTATCTGGCAAGGGCCGCCTAAAGGTGTTATGAAAGGGCGGTTGAAAATGTCGAAACTGGCACGGAAGACGGTCGGGGGTGCAAGTGACGCAGTGGAGTCACTCAAATGAATGGTGCGCTTTCCGATAAGGTTCAACGGAGGGAGCACGTATACATAAGTGTCCTTGGGATGAGCGATGATGAGGTGATGCTCGTCTGGCAGAAACAGAGATCCTTGGAGGCCGAGGTCCTAAGCAAGTAAGATAATGAGTAAGATAATCACTGGAAAGTTCTCATGTGGATAACCATTGCGAACTTACCTCGTTGACTCTGAGGAGAGATGAATCCAAGCCCTCTGCGTAAAATCGAACATAAATATAGCCACCTCGGTCTCCGCCTCTAACAGCAATGCACCGATTATCCAAGAACGGGGGGTTGATGATATCCATGCCGACGACAAAGTAATCGAGTTGCGTATGCATGCCAGTTGCGGGATTGCAGCGGTATATGGAGACATGGGAAGTCCGCCTTGATTCCACAGATGTAAATATGAGTAAGAAACAACAGTGACGAGGACTGACCAGACCTGATCACATTTTCAGTTATAATGATGTGCATCTCCAAAGCTGCAGTTGCGACAACTATTTCATCGGACGACACCGGGATGACCGCCCAATGAATGAGTGGATGCGGAGATGGAGGGATGAGTGGACAGCCCTCTGACAGTGAGTCAGCTTCGGATGAGTGAACTACCAACGAGCGCGAGTTATTGGTGAGCGTTACGAAATGCTTTCCACCAGGAAGTACGGTAGGTTTCCCTCTCCAAGGCCACGTTCGTACTATCTCGAGGTCTGTGGTATCCAAGCCCCGAAGTCGCTGATCCACAAATGCTATCCGTAACGTCGAACGGATGCATTCGTCAAGGGACATTTCCTCCAGAGCAAAGCGAAGCCTTGGCATAGGCCTGACCTCGAGAATGTCGCGGAGCACAGTCAGCCAGATAGACCGGTCATTGGTGCGAAGGAGGAAATATCTTGAGGTCTGGAAAAAGGTTGAAGTGGTCAGCATGAATCCGCTTTGTATTCAGAAGTGTTACTCACCTGGCGTAAGTTAAAAAGGTCCTTCACAGACAAAAATAGACAGACTAAGTATATCACGTCTTGGGGTATATCTGCTAGGTTTACGGTCGGTTTACGGTGCTTGTATCTTAAGGAAGTCAACCAATTAAGGGCGACTTTGGCGAAGATCATCGAAAGAGCAGATACGAGGGTGAAGATGACCTGAGTACTGAGATGGTGGTCAGTAAGTAGTCCATTGACCTCAAAAAGAGAAAGAAGCTGTACTTACACGACCCGCCCGCTCCGCCTGCCGAATAAAGTAGTCCCGAAGTTCATAGGCGCACTAAGCGCGATTTTGATAAACCTACCAAGTAGCTCTCAAGCTTGATTGGAATCGAAAAAAAAAACTTACTCTGGGACGACAAGCCAGATGATCACACCAAACGAAAGTGAGGGAGAGAGACCGCGAAACCAGCAGAAAAGATAGATTTTTAACCAGAAAGCGGGGGGAAGGGGCGACTCGATAATCGAGTGATGTGGATGAGTAGTTATACAAGATGGATGGAGTATTGGGGGGAGAGAACTATTATATAAGATAAAGACAAACAGGACGAAGCATGCCTTCTACAACAACCGAGAATGACAAGGGAGAAGAGGGTTTTCAGAAAGGTGTGATGGGAGGAGGAGGAAGTAGGGATGAACTGTCCACGACGACATCGAACGATGCACTATTTGCAAGAAAAAGATGGTTGCGGCGGAGAGTTAAACCCATTTATTTACTGGGGGTTTTCGGTGGTGCACCGAAACTAAAAAGGGCGCCTCCATTCGTAGAGCTACCACCAAAGGGCGATGGATTAGATTGAGCAGCACTTCCAAAGACGGGGGGAGGAGCTGCTGAGCTCGGTCCAAACTTAAACGCTGAGGATGTAGGTGCGGCAGCTGGAGTTGTCGACGTCGTTGTCGATGAAGCTGGGGCACCAAACGGTGATGCCGTAGGCGTTGTCGTGGGTGCAGCTTGGGGTTGGCCGAATAACGGCTTCACCGTCGGTGCTGGTGCCCCAAACGAGAATGTAGGTTGACTGGGAGCCGTGGTGGTAGTGGGTGTGGCAGACGGTGTGGTTGTGCCAAAAGCACTGGTACTGCTTGGTGTCGACCCATTAGCCTGTGCACCGAAGGGATTGGTACCGTTTGCTGCTCCAAAAGGCGAGCTGGCTGGTGTTATCGAGCCGAAACCACTTCCTTTGTTCGCCGTATTACCGAACCCTGCAAAGGCCGACTTGGGAGCTTCTGAAGCAGGAGTCGACGAAGCCGCGGCGCCGAAGGCATTGCCTCCAAAAGGCGATGGATTAGCGGCAGCAGTAGGAGTGGACGACGATGTACTTGGGAAACCAAACGCAGAGGGAGTCGGTTTACTCGACTCCGACGGCGTCTGAGTCTGATTGAACTGGAATTTGAATGCAGAAGATGATGATGAGTCAGGTTTGGAGTCCTGTGCGGCAGGCTTGGGAGCACCGAAACCAAACGCAGCAGGAGTCGGTGCAGGGGGCTTGGCGGTCTCAGTTGATGCAGCAGGGGCGGGTGCAGCGGGTTTACCAAAGTTCAAATTGAAGGAAAATTTGGGACCAGCGCTAGTATCCGCAGCTGGAGTGCTCGCAGCTGCTCCAGCACCGAACGCAGGAGTGGGTTGACTCGCTTGACTTGGTGCAGTGGATGGGCCACCGAAAACCGACGAAGAGTTCGCAGCAGGTTGACCGAATGCGAGTTTAGGAGGCTCAGCAGTCGCAGGTTTGGGCGCGGGAGCAGATCCAAAGCCAAACACTGATTGGGCGGGAGGCTGACTGGGGGTGCTAGATGCAGGTGTAGCAGCGGGTGCAGCTGGAGCACCAAACGAGAAAACAGGTTGAGCAGCCGCAGGGGGAGCAGTGGAGGCAGGGGCAGGGTTCGTGGCAGCCGGAGGTGTAGGTCCAAATCCAAACTTCAAAGGGGAGTCACTTGACTTAGCAGGAGCATTAGCAGCTGCGGGCTTCCCAAAGAAGTTAGGGATAGAGTTGCTTGCTGGAGCGGTGGACTGGGGAGCAGGAGGCGTGGGGGCAGAGGGTGTGTTCAGAGAGAACGAAGGAGGGGCGAACAAGGGAGTGGGGTTAGCAGCCTTAGCTTTATCAGCTTCAACGCTAGATGTCCCAAGAGGAGGAGCGGAGGAAAGGGAGATAGTGGGGGGTGTTGCTGAAGCTGGCTTGGACGCATCCGTCGATGCAGACGATGCAGGAGGGAAACCAAACCCAAGGGACGATGCGGGCTTAGGGGCAGCAGGGGTAGGAGCGGGCGATGCAGCCTTATCTTTCGCTTCGTCCGGTTTGCCAAACGAGAACGGAGAAGGCGAAGGAGTTGGTGCAACCGTGCTTGGGACCGGGGTAGGAGGCGCGGGTGTCAAAGTGACTATCGGGGGAGTCGTAATGGCAGCGCTAGCTTTCTCCTTGGCTTCGCGTTCCTTTCTCTCCTTCTCCTTCTCCTCTTTCTCCTTCTCTTTCCGGCGGGCAGCCTCACGAACCTGTCTCATCGCAGCAGCTTCCATATCCTGTTTCTCCCATTTCGAATAAGTCCGCCGGGGTGATCCCCGGTAGCCCACGAGACTGTTGTTCAATCCGCTGTTGGTATTCGTGCTGTCGGCCAAGCTACCATTCATTGAGCTTGACAAGGAGATCGGGCTGGCCGGAGGAGTTCCGAGCAGTTGACCTGGAGAAACACGCTTGGTGTTCGAGATAGCAATGCGGCGGGAGTTTGCACGAAGACCGACGTTAGTAGCAACAGATTGACGGAAAGGGTCCTGCGTAATATTCTGTTGGCTGTATCCACGATATTGAGCGGCATACCGGCGCTGACTTGGGGTGCCAGGTGCCTCGTAAAGCAGATTTTTACCAACAGGCGGTGGAAGAGGTGCATCAAAGGTCTGTGAGAAAAAGGTCAACGAAACGCGAGCCAAGGAGGGTACCATTACCAACCTTCTGACTGTCTTCTTCATCTTCAGGTCGAGGTGTTTCAGGCTCTGTCGAAGAACTGGGAGTAATAGAGGCGGCAAGTTGTTGAGTCTTCGCAGTAACTCTATACTCGTCATCGGTAAGCCATTTCTCAACGAAGATCTCCACACCAGCATCTCGGTCTGGATGCTCAGAGTCAGCGGGCTATGTGAGGAGTCAGTACAACTCAGTCAGGTGAATAGACAAGAGTAACGCACCATGGGGAACTTGCTCCGTTCCTGTCTGATCAAGACTCGTCGCAGCCTGTCACCATTGGGACCAACCTTGAAATGAGTACCATGACTTTCCCACTCTTCGCCAATCTTCCTGCCTTTGCAACTGGGATGACTGGATACGCCGCTGCCGTCCATGCTGACATCGCTCCCACTCTCACCACCATACCCTCCAAACCGACCGACACCCAGTTGCTCGTGAACATGAGAGCCTCGTTTCCCCCTCTTCTTGGAGTGTTTGCCCTTTCCTTTCGACACATAAGCATCGTCGCTTTCCTCATCGTAATCTTCCGAGTCCTCATTGTCTGAATCACCGCGATCACGCTTCCGGCCTCTGAGAGAAAGTCCTATTTCCGATTTCCGTTTGCTGACCGTACGACGCTTGCGTCTTCTCCGCTCCTTAGCCGACAGTTCTTCCACTTCCTCAGACACACTGTCATCATCGTCATCACCGCCAAAGGTGGATCCAGCCTCAGCGCGATCTCGTTTCCGACCCCTGGCAAGGCTTCTCATTTCGCCAAGAGCATCATCAGCCTCTCCATCATCATCGACCATCATCTCATCTTCATGATCATCACCAACGAGAACGGGCTGACCATCTGCTCCTTTCTGGAGCGAAATCTTCCTGGCTCGCTTGTCTCTCTTCCGTTTCGAAGGGCCCGACGCTTCATCGCCATCATCGTAATAGTAGTAATCACCGATCTGATCTCCTTGAAGATCGTCATCCAGACCACGTTTAGAACCACGAGCTTCAGGCTGATCCTCCGACTGAGAGTTCAAACCATTAATATCAAGGCGTTTGGTGGAAGTGCGGTCGTTGTCATTGTTTATATGTCCGATCGAAGCGGCGCGCGGATTTGAGAGAGTGGCGCTATTGGATGACACGGTCCTAGAATCATTCAGATTAGTCAAATGTACGAACGAGGGGAGCATCGAGGCTACGGACCGAGGCCTGCCACCAGTGAGTGATGAAGAAACTCCTTCCGAAAGGTATCGTCCCGGTAAGCCTGGTGTTGATGACCACGAGGAGTCCATGTGTCTCAATTGCGTTGCTGCAGGGGTGAAAAATGGAGAACAAAGGTAGTCCAGATTAGATGACACAACAGAGATAATGAAAAGTTGCAATTAGACTAAATGGGAAGACAATGGAGCGACGACGACTCACCTTGTCCTTGTCTCTGTCTGACCGTAGATCTGTTGAGCTGTTGAGGTAGGGCATACGTTGGGATTCCGAGTCTCTGTTGCTGGTCGGGGGCATTCGTAAGTTGTGACACAGCCTGGTTTTGCGCGGTTGATGAAGAGCCCGGTGCTGAAACGCGCGTTGTGGGCAATGCTGGCCTCGAATTGGCCTTTTCTTGGTCCCGCCGTGTTCGCATGACAGCAGCGTAAGCGACGTTGAAAGGGCGGTGATCATTGTCTGGAATGCCATGCTGGCGTCGGAGAGCTCTGAAAAGGGAGGATATTTGCGCGTTTGAGCCATCAGAAGGCTAAAAGAAAAGGGTTTGATTGGACGCACAATTTGTAGGATTTTTCTCGCTTCTTTAGCACAAATCTCCAGGCGTTAGCGGCCGCGACGTAGATGGCTAGACCAAGCGATAGAGTGATGAATGCCCTCAAGCTGAAAGGGAGGCTTGCCCAAAAGCCTGGCGGGGGAGGTGATTGCATGATTTTGCCGCCAAGGATGTCCGAAGATTCGTCGACGTTGTTCATGACGATGACCTGAGGAGGAACCTACACAGCAGCAGGGAGAGCCCGGCGCTGGCAAAGGGGAAGGGAGGGAGAAGGGAGAAAGGTTTGATGGGAGAACGAAAGATGAAGGTGGATGATGAGGGAACCAATTGCGAGTCACCACCACCGTTCCGCCTGCGATGCGGTGTTGGTGCGTGTTTATGACAGCGGAGTCAAACCCATCGATCTCCGACGCTTTTTTTTGCTCTTTTTCTCTCTCTCTCTTCGACGTCCATCATGCATCATCTTCATCGATTTGTCCGAAAATGACCACCTTTACGACCTTGTTGACCTTGTACAATGCCCCCGCGGCCGCTTCACTTATTTGGGTTTTCAGGTTTTATATTTTACGAGAGTAATTCCCACTTGCTTCTGCCTAGGAACATGGCTCATAGTGCCTTCGTTACCTTTACTGGCGACGTGGAAGATGGAATTTTGTTTCGCTTCGTCCACGCTTGAATGTCCAACTCCCGTAGTTAACCTTACTATGGTCATTCGAGTACTAAACCTAGCACACATTCATTCTGCTGTACTATAGAATACCTTGCTCCTCCGAACATTTGCCCGGGCGAAAGCCTATCATATAGCATTTTTCATCGTCAAGCTTGGTTGCCACACTGATTTCTCCTTGTACGTCGCCGCATAATGGCTGACCATTGCTGGGCGTCGCGTTGGCTGGTACTTTTGGGGCCCGGAGGCGCCAAGGTGGAAGTCCAGTGAAGATCCCCGAATCAGACCTATGGGTCCTCGTTGCTTAAATCTACTGCAGTATGTACTTATGTACTTCGTGTTCCGTAGAATGGCCCAAAAAAGACGACAAATATGGTGTTTTGCCGACGCGTACGGTGGTTAACATCAATCTCGACGAACATTTCGCGTAACTTTCGGGGACTGGTCTACATCGAGTTAGCCATCATCGTATCAAATGTGTAGCATCGCCAATAACTATACAACGTAAATTTTCAGCGCGGTGATTAGAACTGGTTTGTCAAGGATGATTTGGCCAGCCCTCTCTGAGTGTGGGAACCAACAGTCGGACCCTGCTATTAAAGAATCGCACGACGTGTTCCCAATATCCTATTTTTTGGCTTCTTCCTCTTATTCCTCCACTACCACTACCTCCTCCTCGTCGTTCCCAATGGCCTCAAAAGTGATTTCCGTTGATGAGCTGAGACAACACAAGACAAAGGACTCTCTTTACGTCCTTATCCACGGCAAAGGTGAGACCGGCTCTCGGCCAATCATATCCCTCATGTTTGTCGTGCCCGATATTAACCATGTTTCCCCAGTCTACGATGTCACCAAGTTCCTTGACGAGCATCCTGGTGGTGACGAGGTCATCCTCGCTGAAGCCGGTAAGTCCCTTTCGCGTTTTTCTTGCTCGTTCGTCACACTTGCTTGCTGTGAGGAGACACGGCGAATCCTCTTTTTCCGTCGAAAGTTTAGTGTCCATTCTGCTCACATACATCTCATTTCATAGGCCAGGATGCTACTGAAGCCTTTGAAGACGTTGGTCACTCCGATGAGGCCCGTGCTCTCCTCCCAGGCATGCTAGTTGGTGACTTTGAGAAAGGAAGCGTAAGTCACACGTTCTCTTCTAGCCGACCGAACCGTCCGACCGTGTCATTCTCAATGACACCTTCTCTACATCTAAATCCCCATTTTATCTTCCCCATTATCGTCCACTACGAGTCTGAGAACTAATTCTCTGATTCACAGGCCGCGGAGCTCAAGTCTGGTGCCGCCGCTGCTCAACAAGAGAGAATGAGCCAGGCTGTCCAGCAGGGATCTAAGTAAGTTTATTGCCTACTCGCCAAACCAGCTTCCTCTGATTATTTCCCTTTCTCCTTTTCCATTTGCTACGTTTCTTTCGCCCTCGTCGTAAACCCGCATCACCCGACGCCCCTTGATGTGACGCGTCCACCAACCCTTCTGCAAATCAGCCTGATGTACTTCGTCCCTCTTGGTCTACTAGGGGCCTACTTCGGATGGCGCTTTTACTCAACCGGTGCCCTATGAACACCTTTGTAAATACGCCTTGCCCCTTGCTTCTATCTTCATTCCCCCTTTGCATTCTTCGCCACCGGAATCAACTCTGGATTCGCCACCACTTTTTAGTTCCCTCCGTAGATTTGGTTATGTGCATGCTATCCATTTATTGTTATGATATATGAACTTGTGCTGCGTGCATGTAGTCCCATCTACGAATGTGACTCGCTGAGTCGTTTTGCGGAACCGAAATGGCCTTGTTGTCCAAGTACCCTTGACTGGTGTATCTGGCTTGATTCCGTATCACCTCGGGTGGTACCTCGTTGTGAAGGGGAGGGAGCGTGAGGGAAATTACGCCAAGGACCAGGACTAGATCGAGTCTACTCTCAAATCGTCCACCACGCTGCGTTCGATCCAAGCCTTACAAACATCCTCGAGTAGGGTGAGGAGCATCATTGTGTCATCATCATGTGTTCTCGTTCGCGTCTAATACCCACACCAGTACGTATACCATGTGTTGGGTTATGCACTAGATCTCAGAATCCTTAATGGAGGTGCCCTCAAGAGCTCTCTCAAGCTCACAAGTCCCGTACATTTTTTTCTCCCATCCGTGCGATTGTTCGCCCTTCCGAACTTGAAAGGATTCAAGTGACACGGTGGCGCCGTCCAACATTCTTCAGCCTGTAGGCATCCGTCCCGCATTGAATTGACTGAATGGGATATGATACATGATAGATGAAGTCATGGACTTGCAGAAGAAGTGTTGGCAACCGCGAACCTCGGAAGTAAGTTCGAGGAGACAGGGGTAGGCCCAGGTCTTCACAATTGGAAACGACGAAGTGGCCGTCCTTTAGCTTTTGGATTTAAGGCCTTAAGGTCTCTATCACGATTTCTTTTATTGCGTGGGCGCATCAGACATCTCGCGGGTGCCATTTTTACTGAGGGTGACCGTTTGCAGGAATCCCAAATGTCGTGCCTAAGCTCATCTGCACCCGGACCGCTGAAGTCCAGTCTCACGCGGGATGGATGATTGTCATCTGAGTCTTCAATTGAGAGCATCGGCGGACCACCCAATCCCCAGGTTTCCAACGGAGCTCCCGAGGTGGGTTATGAAGCAACGACTGAGCTGACAACGTACAATACCGTTCAGAGCATTTAGAGGTGGTATATTCATATAAACAGAGTGGTAACATTCTTGAGACTAGACGCTATACGTACACAACATAATCGCGGAGAAACGTAGGACAGAAGAGATGAAGAAGCTAGGCAAGAGATAACGGCATAAGATCACGGTGAAGTCACTATTTTTGTGAAGTTTTTTTTCTGTAAGATGTGATGTGAGATAGAGGTGATAGGAAGGGAAAGAAAATAGAAAAGGAAAGAGGGGTAAAGGGGGAGATCAATAACGAATCCTATCCTAGGATTAAATCAAAACCAAGTCGTGCATATGACCCAACAGTCCGAACTGCGATGGCTGCGAACTGTTCTTAAGTACTTTCATCCTTTTGCTGACAAGTTCTTGACACGACGGCTACACACACGGGCAGGCATTCCAGGCATGTGGCACCAACATCCAAAGATAGAAGGAGACCGCCCAGAAGAAAGCCAGTGTCTGTAGAAGTCGTGCTATCTCGGACAAACGTCGAGGGTTTCTGAAAATGAACGTCAGCATCATGAGCGCGGTCCAGGGTGTCACACGGGACAAGTTGAAGAGGAGAGTCAGGCGATATCCAATTCGCCTATCATGGAGGTGTGGCGTATGGATGCAGGAGGTCACCTTGCATGCAAGGCTCCAAGCGTCAACCGCCCAACGGTTGCCTGTATCGACCAATGGAATAATCGAGAGACTCGACTCACCAAACATTGAAGCCGAGACGGGCTAACCCCTCCTTGGCAGCAACATGCCTCGCAGCCTTCTTCGAAGTACCCTTTCCCTTACCATATAGCTCCCCGTTGACCATGGCCTGAACAGTCCACATCGGTGTCGTAGATCGTTTCGCGTTGCCGTTAACATTGGTGTGGGTAGCATTTCGACCGGTAGAGATGGCGCCGGCAGGGATATCCGACCTCTTCGCAATTGATGTATCAACGTTGTGCCCGTCGTCCTCAGAGTAGACCCACTCGACGTCGAGATCGGATTTCTGGAGCTGCTGGTTGAATAAGGCGAGGTGTCCAATTGCCATGGTCGAGTGTGCCGTATCTTCATATCCATCCGCATCCACATCCATGCCTCCTCCACGAGGATAAGGCGGGGATGGGCTGCGATCGGGGGAGTCGATTTCTGTGGAGGAAGAGGCTGACGAGGAAGTGTAATGATGGATAGGACGACGAGGACGGGGCCGCGATCCAGTCTGGGGGGACAGACCGTAGTGAGTGCGCACAATCTTGTACGCCTCCTCTGTGTATGGCAAAAGCAGGGGGTCAAGCCATGCTTTAACCGCCTCAAGACCTTGATCTAGGTATAAGCCGCCGACATAAGACTAATAAACGGATGCGAATTAGCACTTGAAGCAATATGCCCAACGATGGGTAAATACAGGGACCCACTTCGAAGACATCGGCTACGGTTAGGAAGGATTAAAAATTGGTTAGCCCGAGCGCCAGAATTTTTGTCTAGGTATTGGCGAACCTTGAACATTGGTCGATGCTTGTAATGTGATAGCCTGCGCCCTGTGAAGTCGAAGGCAAGAAGGGAGTTTGTACTTGACTGATCTAGAACGTAACTCGTTAAGCGTGAGATCCAAATAAAATATAGAGCGTTCGATGGTTTCTCTCGCTTAAAACAGGGACGTGTGGTCTCAGGCACACCACTGAGAATATCGAAGACTGTGGCAGATGGAAGGGGCGAACAAAACGATACTAACATATCCGCAAGAGTGGAATTCCCCACAACGTAAGCTCTGATTTTCTATATCAAGCATAGGACGTATTGTTAGCGGCGAACCAAGGTGGCATCGATAGGGAGAAACTCACTGTGGACGGGCCAACGTGTAAACCCGGATACGCATCAAACATAAGGTTGGTCACGACGAGGCTCAACACCGTATCGCCGAGGTGTTCCAGCCTTGAGGAAACCACAAGTCAGACACGCTCAAGCATCGATGAAGCAGAAAGTCATGTATAGCTAGAGAACCTCGCGCAGATAAAGAGGTAACTCACTTCTCGTTATCTGGGGCAAGATCGTTGGGCTGGTCTTCGAATATATGGGTTGGGCGCGCATAAAAGCTTCGGTGGGTGAACACCTTTTGGCGAATCGCATCAGAGTTTATCTTGGGCAATGGGGGAAAGCGCTCCGAGTTCGGGCCAAAGTCAGGTCGGAGGGGACTATTACGAGGCATGGACATCAAAAAGCTTGATCTCAGAAAGTGCTTTAGAGTTCTGAGGTAGAAATTGAACGGGGGGAAAGTTGAAGTGGAAGGAAGTGGGAAGGAAATGGACTGACCGGAAAGACATGTCTTTAAACGGAGCTCGTTGGTTCGGAGGTTGAACAAGGAAGTTGAATTGAGAGCCGCGACAGGGACCACAAGTACCCCAGTCCCTCTGAGCGGTAGTACGTACAAGCCTGAGGAGGGGGTTTGATGAGATCTAATGTGCGTGCCAGATAAGGGATATTCGGAATCGAAATCAGATTCCATTCTTATGCTGAAAGGCGTGCCGAGCAACCGATGTCCTTTGACAGTTGTGTTCGTGAATTCCAACCGAACAGAAACTTTGGCCAGTTATTTTCAGGGCCATGAAGTCTAAGTCACATGATACGCCGATATGTGCCAAAACACATTACCTCCAAGTTCAGTCGCAACTCAATTCAAATTCAAAACCGGTCAAGGTCCATCGTTCACGAGAATCTGGTTATGTGGTAAGTAGAATGATTATACGCGATAAATGAATGTTGGGCCAATCGGAAAAGCATCGGTACAGCTGCAATCAGACGCATTAAGGGCTGGAGGCTAAAACAATCATGACTTCGATTCAATTTCCTGAGCAAGCGACGCGAGGTTAACACGATTTATCCTATTTGCGCCAAAGAACCAAACACGTACCACAGGGTTCGACTTGGCTTTCATAGAGAAATAGTCCTTGTGCAAACCACATTCAGTTTTTTCCTTCCCAGCCCACCGACCAGCCCTTTCGTCATCGCCCTCCTTGACCTTGACCGTGCTATGCCAATCACCAACGCTTTTGTAGCCTTGGTCAAGGAGCTTGTTCCTCGGCACATTATTCGACTTTATATACCAGTCTACGAAATGGAAATTCCAAGCGAACAGTGGGTTGAGCTTCAATAGCCCTGTCGAGTCCACCTCTAAAGGCTGTAATGAAGCACGGTCGGCTCCTTGCGACGCGCGTCGTCCAGTGATCACAGATTTGACCCCGAAAGTTTCATAAGCCCGACGTGCTGGCTCAACCTAAACACGCTGAGACCCTACTTTCGGAGATCAGAAAAAGCCTGGGGTACATACCTTGACCGCAAAGTCGTACGTGTCTTCATCCTTCTCCCATAATCGTTCTCCGTACTTTTCTTCGAACTGCTGTACTGTCTCACATCCCGCAGGTTTGAAGACATGGACCGGAACAGAATAACGTTTCTTCACTTCCTCAACGAGTTCATAAGTCTCGGGGAAATGATATAATGTATCGATGAAAATCAGGGGTGGTGGGGAGGTGGTGATCTTCGACAGCATGTCGATCGCAACGAGGCCGGTGAGACCAAAAGCTGTCGTTTGATACAAGTCCGGAATGTAATCGATTGCCCATTTCAAGATGTCTTCAGGCGTCAGATCCTTTAAATACGCATTGATCTTGTCGAGGTCGTCCTTTGATAGTGGGATCTGTAATGGCTTAGGCAGCGAGGGGGCCTCGAGTGTTGCAACGGTCATCGTCGACGTTTCCGCGGTAGCAAGTATGACAAAACGCAAGGCGCAGCGGGATGAAAGAGACTTGCTTGCATTGTCAGCTTTGAAGCATTCTCATCGGACCGCATTTCGAATATTGTCGTGATTCCAATCATGTGACTGGGCGATGCCCTCGGGAAGACCTTGAAGGTTCGCAAGAAATCAGAAAAGCAGCGTCTCCGAGCCTCGCGCTCCCCTCACAGCAGTGAACGCAGCCGTCTCAGTCGACGACAGAAGCCGATGGAAGGATCGCAGAAGTGTTTGACGCCCGAAAGTAGAAATTTGGGCGGAAACGGATTGCCCGATGTCGCGGGTTTCGACGTCGAAGAGACACGCCGGGAGATACACTGGCTGAGAACAAAATCCCCATTCCAAGTAAGTCTGTCATGGAGGTATAGACACACGGCGTTTTCAAGGCTCGTACCCATATGGCATGATTCACGCGGATGTCTTTTTCGGAGCGTTGGGAGCTCAATTGAATCCGCATTTTTAGGTAAAGATTGTGGAGTATGTTCCCACTCACGAATTAGCTACGCTGAACGAATGGTGGAAGGCATGAAAGTCCCGCCAATTGGGGTTGGTTGGAAGAAAGGTATAACCACAGGGTCGCACCTGTTTGGCGCTTTTTGTAACGCAGTTGCGTAGCAATTTGGGCATTGTGGGACTAGAATGAATCAAGGGTATAGTGTTACATTAAGATTAGAAGAAGCTTCATAAAGCCAAGTACAGTAAAGCCGTACAAATAGATGTGAGTGAGTAATGGATGTTGAGAATATGGAGGAACGAGGGAATGATTGGAAGGTTGCTACAGATGTGGTATGTCCGAGAGGAAGGAATGACTTAATGTATGGTGTTAATGAACGTGTGTATATCTTGACTTATCGGAAGCGGAAGGATGATGGCAAGGGCCATATGCGTGTAGCTTGAAGGGGAGATGTAGCTTGTGGCTTCGATGGGAACTTGGGCGGTCGGACTGGAAAGGACGAGAAGAAGGAATCCAATCATTCCCTAGCGAATGGTACTTTTCCTCTTCTCAGCCTCATACAGAACGGCTTTAGGCCCCCTTTTGGCCATAGCCCAGAGGAACACGGCGATGATCACAACAAACTGCAACCAAAGCCATATCTCCAGAATCACCCTCGTAAGCCCACTTCGCTGGGGCTCTCTACGAGGTGAAGGTGCGGACACAGAGGGCGCTCTTTGATGTTGATGCGACGACAAAGACTGTTGAGTCTGCGATGTTCTTCTTCCAAGGAGTGATGGCGGTAAAATATCATCCGGTCGTTCGTTCAAAGAACTCGAGATAGCGATAAGGTCACTATCACGATCCTCCTCTTCTCCATAAATCAATCCCCTTCCATCAATGAGATCCAACTCAGAGTCATGGGGTTGTTCCGAAAACGAATCATCATGAATCCTAAGATCGGATTCCACGAACGCTGGACCGTTATCATCTACATTACCTCCTTCCTCGTTTTGCGTATCCATAGTATCCGCAAAGGCTTCCATAAACACGTCAAACGCATTGGCGAGCGTCGATTTCCTGCGTCTGATGCTGCGGATACTACCGCCAGCAGCTCTTCCCAGCGTAGGAGGAGGGGATCCAAGACCCTTCAGCGACTCGCCGAACCGACCGTCTTCCAATTTCTCTGCCCGAGAACGCACGGTTTGTGTCATTCGTCTGTAGCGCAAAGAGTGTTTACTCCCTGTGATAGGATCCGGGAGTAAGACATCATCTTTGAACGTGGAAGAATCTTGCGTTGGCTCATCGTTAACGTTATCGTAATCTTGCTCGGGCATAGACCGTTCAATGCTTCTAGGCATACTGCCAGGGAGCATGGGAGTTTGAGGGTCTTCAAGGGAGTGGTTCTTTCTAGGGAGGATGAAATTCCGCGAAGGCAAGGATGCGGATATTGGCGTAGGCGAGAGATTGAGTGTGCTTGAGCGTATATGAGACATAGAAGTCGAGGGTGAGGGCGAGTGCATAGGCGTCGTAGCTGGCGAACTCATGAAACTCAGGTCGTATAAGCTCGTCGTCCGAAGGTGGTGATTCACCGTAGTCTTGCCACTATTAGACTGATTCGAGGCGATCGCACCCGCAGAGTCAAAGGTAATCCCTAACCCACCCAACTCAGCTTCAAGAGTAGGTGTGGCGTTGATATCAACGTCGAACTCCCCGTGCCCCTTCGTCGTTGGGGTTTCCAAGTTGAGGGGGTTGAGAGTCGGTGAAGAGTCATCCACAACAGGCGGGTCAAATAACCCAACAACACTCTTCCGAGTCTTGTGCGAGGTGGGTAGCACACCCACCGTCTTCGAGACCCTCCTCCCAAGTGACTCCCTCGAGGTGATACGTTTCCGAAGCGAGCCGCGTCGACTGGGCGTACCTCGCTCGCTGAGGCTCCCAAATGATTTATGGCTAGACCGTACGGTTGACTGATCAAAGTCCCCTTCAGGCGCATCATAAAAGGGTTGATCCTCAATCGTCCTACGCCAACTTCTAAACCTCATAACACCTCGTCCAGACCCAACCTCCCCATCCCCACCAATGTACTCTCCCAGTTCTCCCACTTCATCCGCATCCACATCCGCATCCCCTTCATCGAAATACAACGCAGTTTCTCCGTCTTCACCACCCCATCTTAATTCACCCTCCCCACCAAGCCTTTCATAGACTTTACTCATATTCTCCGTCTCCTGCTGAACAGCCTGCAACTTCTCAGTTGTCTCAGCCTGTTGCGCCATTATCCTCGCGTTGGTCTCTTCGAGTTCGGTAATTTTCGTCAGCAACTGGGATATCAGAGCAGGATTGGGTCGAGAAGGAGAGGAAAAGTTGGTCGTAGTGGATCCGGAAGGGGTCGTAAAGTCAAGCTCGTTGAACGACGGTGGGGGAGTGGACGCAGAATCTTCATCGTCACTCTCCCGTAAGCGTTCTCCGATCACTTCAGAGCGTGAAGGGGCGAGTTGTTCAAGAAGAACTCCACTATTTCTCCCTTTCGGGAACCTAAACCCTGATGGAGGAGCAAAATCTCTTCTTTCAACGAAGACATTATTGTCACTGCCACTTCCATCCGACGATACTGCCCTCCTTCTGACTTCGCGTTCCTTCTGTCTCTCCTTCCTCCTCCAGATAGCCTCCACATTCTCGCCCAGCTTGGCCTTTTCTTCTAATGCCTCCCCCCTTGCCTGAGTTTCTTCCAATTCTTCTCTGAGAGCTTGGATCTCCCTCTCAAGCCGCTTCAGTGCACGACGGCCAGATAGATCCGACTGGGCAGATTCTGTTTCCAATTTCTCGATTTTTGAGAGAAGTTCGGCGTTTTGGTCTGCTAAAAGGGCGATGTCGTTGGGGGACATGGAGATGCGGCGTGTATGTCGGAAGCGATGCTTCGATTGAGGTGGGGATATGGAAGGGATGTACATCGCAGGAGACGAATTCTGAGTTTGAAGGGGCGATGAGGAAGACGAATCCTGGTTGAGTGAGGCATTCGAGAACACAGGGGATGGGAGAGAAGTGGAAGATACTGTTGGCGAGTTTGGAATGCGAGCTAGTAGTGCTTGATGTTTAGATTTGAGCGAAACATTGTTCTCGTAGAGTGTCTTGCAAACAGCAGACGTCACATTCAATTCTAAATAGCCAATAAATCATTACTTCAGTATTTACCGTCTCACAGTAGTCAGCACAATGTACTTACCTGTTTCTCGCTCCTTGATTAGCCCGTCAGCTTTGACAAGGAGCTCTGTCAGCTCTTCTCGTGACTTTTCATTGAACCAGTCGCCTTTGTCTCCGTCGGTATCCCAGTCATCATAACGAATGGGACTGAGAGTCTGGCCAGCAGCATCTGTAGCCGTGGCCGAAGCGGCCGACTCGACTCTTTTGGACATATGGCTCTCAGGAAACCCAAGTGAAGACGCGTACGGCGGCGGCGGCGTCTGCAACTTCATTGAAACCGAGCGACGAACATTTCCGGGTGGGCGCGGTCTCGGGGTGGCTGGTACGTCGTTGGACAACATCGTACGAGAGTTGAGATGGCTCAGAATTCAGATGCAAGTCCGTCGTAAGCGTGTAGCACAGCGTCGTTACTAGGGCGTGTCTAGTATTAGGATCGTAGTATGTGTCGCAAAGGAAGCCAGGGCGACTTCCTTGTGTGTAGTCAAGTGTGCACGCCGTCGACGGTAGGGAGGAGAGACCGGGCAGTCTGAGTGGTAACACGTGTGACATGTGACGGGCGCTCAACGGGCGCGTAAAAGTTCTGAATCTCAGAATTGTTCTTGAGTTGGTTACATTTCCACCCATTTCCGTTCGTCCCCTTCTAGATACGTGGGTCTCATTCTCGACCGCCGCAAGTCACTCGGATCAAAGATCTGGTCGATGGAATGTTCTTCCTCTACAAATGGACTCAATGGAAAGGTGTCGAATTATAATTAAAGAGGGTGTAGGTATCAAGTCGTAGAATCCGCCAGAACATACATAAACTCAAACAATCGAGTTACTTAGTAGAGAAAGGTTGTTGGATGTGTTCGCAGCACTTGTTATAAATACCTCAAAGTCCAACATATGCGAGTGGGCTACGGGATAGTATCGTCGAACCGAATTCAGGCATGTTTTTGAGAAAAAGGCCAAGGCCCCTGTGTAAAATCTCGACGAAATTTATCACAAAATCACAAGTCCCTCAAAGCCCCTGGATGTCATACAGGGGCTCACACTGGTGACTTCTTTTACCACTGTGAGGACGGATGGGTATGTTGGTTCGGCCTGCATACGGACTCCAAATCCATGCAGATTCAAGTATCCCAGATTCGAGCTTCAGCTTCAGCTTCCACTGAAGATCTGACTCCCCACGTTTCCAAATGGGAACAGGCTCACACGACCAAAAGGTCCACAACGCATCAAAAATGTTTCTCTGAAACCACGACAACATCACATACAGCCAAATGCTACGTTTCCTGCGAGGGCCACGAACTTATGTATGCAAGGTAGTTGTCGGCCTTTGCTCAATCTACCTCTGCACGATGAATGGCCTATCCAAGCGATCCGAAGGATTTCGAGATCCATCATCGTCCGAGTCCCTCCTCTGACGAGACCTTGCAAAGTACATACCAACTGCTCTTGGTACCTGCGCCGCCGGCACTACTTTCTTGAAGAACTCCTTATTACAAACCTTCCGGCTACATATCGCAATCGCAGTCAGACGAGTCTTCGCTTGATCCTCCCCCATCACAACATAATTACCGAGCCTCTACTTACGACTCACTACTGCCACCACGAGCTCAGCCTTTCCCGTGCTGCTACCGGAGCGGAGCACGGACGCCGGCAGGGGAGCAATTGTGGATGGTACAGAAATCGAAAGCCAGACGGCGAAGTAAAAATAGTGCATATAACTGGTAACACTCTTTCTTCCCGTCCACCACCATCCCTACACTCCGAGTCCCAATTTCAGCACTTCCTCATTTTCTCATCGGGAGTTCTGGGTGACTGGTTCACTATCAATTACTCCTACGCCGCGTCAAGTCCAGTACTTTCGCGAAGAACGAAAGGAGTACCTGAGAAGCTTAAGCGAGGCAGTGAACGTGATGAACATGCCTGGATTTCAAGTCAAAGTCCTTCCTGTCTGTACTCCGACAAAAGTATCGAACGCTGCACGAGTTTTCACGAAATATATGCGCTCGAGTTTCCTTAACCTTGTCTTTAGATGTCCTATGAAGGTCGTTGGCAGTGCGTGCGGCGTAGCTGAAGTACCCAAGGCTACCGACTGGCCCCATGCATTGGATTTGACCTCCGTGTCCATGAACGGATCTCGTAATTGGGCGATTTCGCGATTTCGAGGTCGAGTCACCGTATCACCCATGCGCTAGGTTGAACGGAACCCTCTGTGCTCTCGCTAAGTCGCTTGTCTCCGCTCTCTGAATGCATAGCACCTAGGAAATCATGGCGCCGTTGAATGATTCGGTGGAGGAAGTGGCATGAAGATATGTGAATAAGCACACTAACCGTACCCACCCTAGGCTTACAGTACGTTTCGCGAAGCTACAACGACCTGACCTGCGATTCTGGAGACTGGAAGATTGTCCCTGAGGAAAATCACCCATTTTCGGCCAAAACTTGCGGAAAATACAAGATCTATCTAATCTTGCCGTTTCATACCATTTTCCGGGGTCCTTCCCCGACACGGACAGCATGTGGGGGGATAATCGTGGGAAGGAGGTCCATGGACATGTGGAAATATTGAATCTCGGTGAGTCTGGATGGAGAGTAAGGACGCAAAGATCTAGGCCACTCGCCATTTTCCACTATAAACGCTTTTCCTTTTCCCTGGCGTCCTCTTCCTTCCTCTTCTCATCACCATCTTGGCCTGTAACTCATCTCCCATGGCAAAAGTCCGTCACGAGCGGTCTACGTCCCCAACCCGTCAAGATGCAAATACTTCCTTGGTCAAAAGGCTAAAAACGACCCATGTATCCCCCAAACCATCTCCAGCAGACCACGCAGACGCCTTCTACACTGGGCTCCTTGACCATAACAACGTACAGCGTCTCCATGGTGAATACAACGAGAGCCAGCCCTTCAAGCACGCTATCGTCGAAAAACTGTTCCAGGACGATCTACTCCGAAAAGTAAAGGACGAATGCCTCAGCGAACTCAACTTTACAGAGAAGGAAACGGATATTTACAAAGTTCGTAGCCCTCGATCACGCGGGGAGGACGACCGCACTAACCCATTATCGAATCGGCCAGGTCAACCAAACCGGCGATCTAGCATCTCTCAACTACCTCACTCCCGAGCAAATATCCCTCTTGCCCAATTTGCTTGAACTCCGGAATGCTCTATACTCGTCGACGTTCCGTGCGTTCCTCCGCACGGTCACCGGTTGCGGTCCGCTCTCCGGCACAAAACAAGACATGTCCGTCAACTCGTATACCAAAGGCTGTCACCTTCTTAATCACGACGACGTTATCGGCACACGACGCGTCTCTTATATCCTCTACATGCCCCTCCCACACTATCAATTTTGGCAGAAAGACTGGGGAGGAGCGCTCGAACTCTACCCAGCAGTACTCAACTCCGATGGCAACATGGAACCCGAGTCGATACCCAGCAAAACGGTGCCCCCGAGTTGGAACCAGTTCATCTTCTTCGAAGTCCAGCCTGGACGAAGTTTCCATTCGGTGGAAGAAGTGGTTGTCGGCGGCAAGGGCGAGGATGGCCGGGAGCGACTGAGCATCAGCGGATGGTTCCATGCGGCGCAGGAAGGGGAAGAAGGATACACGGCGGAAACGGCGCATCAAGAAGTTAAAAGTTCACGAGAACAGCTGGTGAGCCGCCCGAAAGCTAAAAACTCTGTTCGATAACATAATCATTTGCAACAGACCTCCACGCAAACGATCTTCAAATCATACCCTGAATCCGTACCGCCACCCATCCCCAACGAAGAACTTCTGCCCGAGCACGTTTCTTTCTTGTCTGAATTCCTCAACCCCGTTTACCTGCAACCTCGGACTATGGCTGCCCTCGCAGCTCGATTTGTCGAAGAATCGTCTCTTGAGCTCCACCACTTTCTGTCGAACGACCTGGCGATGACTCTGGAACCTCGACTACGAGATTTGGATGCCAAGGATGGTCTGGGCGTGAGCCGTGCGGGTCGCATCCCCCCACATACTGCAGGGACCTATATCGAGCCTAGCAAGTCAATAACTCAATCTTTACCACCACCAACTCCGTCTGAAACCACGCCTTCACCTTCTGCGTGGACAATCAAAGGTCCTCCCCATAAATGGCGCTATTGCACGCTCCGACCCCGCGATGGTCCGGCTGAAGTCGTTTCTCCCCGCGCTGCATTAACTTCATCCGATGAAGTCATGCGAAGTCTACAAGATGAATTATTCACCTCTCCTGCTTTCCGCGCCTGGCTATCGATCGTGTCTAAACTCCTACCCTTGAGATACTCCGTCGAAGCACGAAGATTCCGTCCTGGATTAGACTACACGCTCGCCACTAGTGAAGATAGCGAAGCCCGTCTAGACGTCTCCCTTGGCCTTACCCCCGACATTCAAGACGTCGAAGACTCGCACATTGGCAACAGAGAAGGCGTGAGAGGATGGCAAGCTGCTGAGTGGGGCGGTTGGGAGGTTAGTTTATCTTTTCCACCGCCTATTACATCATCTTCGCAGGGAAAGCTTATGTTCATCCGTCATTGTCACTTTTTTCTTTTATTGAATTTAGTGTTATATGGCACCTCATGATGAAGAGGACGATCCGGCTGTCTATCGATCAAGCTCACACAAAAAGAAGGATGGGGCGACGACGACAGCGGCGCACACGGTTAACTCTAAATCCTCCCCGGGGCCGGATGGGAAGCCCTCGAAAAACGGATCCGACCACTCGCACCCACATTCGAACGGTAGTGGGAGCAACGGGACGAATGGGACGAACGGCACACACGCGACGAATGGGAGCGCGAGCAACGGGAAAAGCAAGAGTCAGTCACCTGCCCGTTCTGACGGTAGGAAAACAGCTTCACCACCACCTCCACCACCGCATGTTCTGGATCAAGACGACAATATGTCTGGTGAAGAGGACGCTGAGGAGGAGAGTACGCTGCTCACTGTGCAACCTGGATTTAATCGTTTGCTGTTGGTCCTTCGTGACGAGCGAGTTATGCGATTTGTTAAATACGTCAGTGCTGCTGCTGAGGGATCACGCTGGGATGTATGTGGGGAGTACGAAGTTGGGATGGTTCAAGAAGATGATGACGAGGAAGACGACTCATAGCATTCGAACAACGACGCCGCCCTTCGCCTTGGGGGTGTAAACTCTTGGATACTACATAGCTTTGCTTGTTACCATATACATGTTGTGCTACGTGCGACTGCGAACCGACGAATGTATTTCTCTCCTCATTTCCATAACCGTTTGATCATCAAGTCCACCCAAGGTGTTGCTCACTCAGACACGCCGCACTGGCCAAGGTCGCAGAAGGATTCTATGCACGGGGTGTACCAAAAATAAGGACATGGGGCTAGAATACAATCTTCTTGCCCTGGCTGGGCAATATAGCAGCTGACTCGCGCTTTGCAAGGGCAAGGGCAGCACCAGGCTTCGGTCGTATACGCTCCCTTTTACCAGGCTTTCCAGACTTCCAGGGCTTCTCCGTCTCCGTACGTGCTCGTTTCGCCGGGACTTCGTCTTCCTGAGTCTGGTCATTCTGCTTTTCATCGTAACCTCCACCACCTTCACCAGCATCCTCTTCGTCGGCACGGTGTTGTCTTTTTCCACCGGGAGTTCTCCTCGTATCTTCGGCGTTCGGTCTCATTCGGTCTCGCTTCCCATGTTGTGGGTGGGTCCCTTTGGAGGGGGATCGGTGAGACTGACCCTTGGCATGGGAACCAGCACCCCCACCTCGTCGGACAGCTTCAGCAGAAGCGTACTCGACGACAAGGTCTCGACCGTCCATGTGATGGTTTTTCTGGTTGATGAGAGCACTCGTGGCATTCTCAATGGAAGTAAAGTCGACGAATGCGAACCTAAAATGGAGAAAAATGCATGCCAGTTATTTTTGTTTGCAGGGATAGAAAAAAAGACGGTCCAATGGCAGCGCAATGGACGATGGTCCAGCAAGCAAAATGAAGAAGTGACCGAGGACCTAGAGGGTCAGAAGGAAAAACGCACCCTTTACAGAGGCCGCTATCTTCGAAAGTACCCATGCGGACTTTGCGAATCCACTGTCCATTGGACGATGCCTCGCCACTAGCCGCCTGGCTACCCTTCGTTTTCTTCTCGTCTTCGTTCTGGTCCTGGTCCAGAGCGGCGCCGCTATCATCGCCATCGGTATCCCCAGGGCGTTTTTTACCCTTGACATCTTTCACGCGCGTTCTATGGGCCTCTAGAAACGCTCGTAGACTGGTATCGGTGGTCTCGAACCCTAAATTGCCGAAAAATAATGTGGGGGCAGGGGGTTGCTTTTGGGCACGTAATATTCGCTGGGCTGATTTTGAGAGGCTCTGGGGGGCTTTAGGTTTTGAGGTGGAGGGGTCTGAGGGTAGGGTCGCGTTTTCGGCTCCTGGAATGGCTGGTCGACCGGCAAAGTCGTCGCCTAGATCGGGGGAGAAGTTAATTTTGTTGGGGCAAGGGTTGATGCAAAGATTTTTACCGTCTTTGATCAAAAGTTTTCGTCCAGTCAGAGGGTGTTCTGATAGACCAATGGCGGCCAGTTTGGCCTCTGGTGTGGCGAAGTCAACATAGGCAAATCTGTCGTTATTGGTTCAGACATCGGACCGCACGGATTCGCAGAAGGGTTCCGTAGAGGTAAGATACATATATTAGTTCCTCGTATAGGTCACGGGTTGATATTTTACGAACCCACGATTCTCGCCTTTCATTCCAGGACCATTGGGCTTCTTCGTAGGCATATTTATACGAGTAATGTCTCCCCCAACTGCAGCGAAGAATCTTTTGAGATCATCCTGAGTGGTTTTGAAGGATAGGTTGCCAACCCAGACAGAGTTTTGCCTCTTCGCAGGTTCGGATGCAGAGCTAGGTTTCTGCTTTTTGGAAAGACTGGGGGTGGCCACTTGCTTCGCCGCAAGCTTCTCTTTCTTCTTCTGTTTACGTTTCTCAGCATGGGATAGAGCTACGACTTCTGGAGATGGGGAGTCGGATTCAGAGCCAGATTCAGATTCGGAGCTGGAGGAGTCAGAGTCTCGGTCCCTGGTTTGGTTGGCCCGTTCAGATAGCTTGCGCTTTCCTAATGAAGACGAGGAGGAAGCAGAAGACGTAGAAGTAGAGGATTCCGAGTCTGACGAGCTAGAGCTTGACATGATTACAGGCTTTATAGTCGGTGGCTTCAAGATGGCTTGACAGGAAATTCGTCGATCGCGGAAGCGCCCATAAAATCATGTTCCCCTGATTGAGGCCGTTTAGGGGCCTCCTTTGTTGGCTCCAAACCTGTGCGTAATCAGGCTGATGCTGCATGTTGTAGGCGACCGATGTTGCGGATTTATGAGTTGAACCCGTTACCTGGCGTCGCGAAATTTATCATGGGTAGGCATTTGCGAGCAACCTGTTGTTGTTGGCCGACGCTGTTTTGACGCGTCCCTCAACATCATCTCACCGGACAACCCGAAGGCGAGCAGCGCCTTGGCGCTCTCCAAGACTACGAACGAGGAGAACGGTTGTCCTGCACTTTGACGTCAGCTCGAGCCGGAAAGAGTCGACTCATATTATTATTTTTCTCCGAGGTCGTATGATGAATCATGATGATTAGCGATAGATCCGTACCATGTTCCCATTGTCGGGGTATCGGAATATAGCCTGAGCTTACGAGTTTGCCTTTCAATAAATCGACAAAAAGAACAGAAAAAAGACAAGGATAACGATATGAACTTGGGGTAAATATGTGTGGAAAGTACTTGGGTCCTTGGCCTCGTTGCTGACAGGTTTTTGAAAACAATGGAAGGAGAGATTTCCCGAAGTGGGACGACCTGCGACATGCCGAATGATCCGCGCCATTTTGCCAGGTTTAGTCATCGCTTTCTCGCGCACCCCTCCTTCCTCCTCCCACCAATGACACGACCATATCCTGCTCGGTAAGCCTCCTCCTGTACTTGTACCACCACCATCCTAGGCTAACCGTTTCCCCGTTCACGTCTTTCATGACTCTCCACGCCGATTTGAAAATTCGTCGAAATAACATGCCTCGTGGTCACTACAGATCTGCTTCTTTGGCCATCACCCTCTTTGGTTCGATAGCCAACTTCATCCTCGCCGTACAGCTCGTTGCGGCGTACAAGGCCCTGAAATGGGAGCCAGAATCGGAATGGGAGAGCTCGGGATGGCGGATTAATGGTGTCAAGATAGTACTCGGCTTATTGTCCAGCTACTTCGCCGCAACCGCCGCAATCTGTGGGTTAGGTTTTTGGGGGACTTTGAAGGCGAGTAAATTTTTCGTCCTCGAGAGCGATTTTGCTTGCGTTGTCGTTGCGCTCGTTGGACCGCTCCCAAAAATGTCGCTAACCCTACTCTTTGCCTACAGAACAAGTCCGCATATGTGCGGCTGTACCGCGATTACTCCATCGCCGATTTTTCTTTCTGCACATTCTTTACTCTCATTGGAACATACACCGCTTTTCGACCATTCGTCAGAACGGGCGTGTGTGAGGAGCTCTCTCGCCAACCAGAGCTCATGCGAGACATGGCCGAAATGGGTCTGAATCTAGAAAACTGCGAGCTCTGGTTCGAGAGAGCTGTCCTCATCGCCGACGCCATCATGTTCGTGACCATCATCATCCGGGTAAGCATCTTGGACACACTCCTATCATTCAGGGCTTTCATAACTAATTTGCCTCACCACCAGTTGCACTTCTTGATAGCGATTTCCAACTTTTATTCACACCTGTCGCGTTACCATCAACGGTCATGCAGCTTACCCACTCACTGTCACTCTCTACCTCATTCTCATTCCCATTCCCATGGTCACTCCCATAGTCGCTCGAGGTCGCAGGAGAGCCAACGCATCTTGTTGCTTCCGGCTTCTGCCTATCCCCTGTCAATAGACACTTCCATTGCGTCTTCGTCGTCATCAGGCAGCAACGCAGCTCCAGCAGAATCACCCCTCGTCTACGCTCCTATCCCACTTTCCATGTTGTCGCCACAGCAAGCCCAAGAACTGCGCTCCACAGCAGCAGAGGCTTGGGTCACACGTCCGGAGTCTGAAGAAAGACCAAGGGGCCATAGACATCGACATTCGCACCATCAGCACCACGCCTCCACTGACTCAAGCAGAGGTCAGGGCTCCGGACGAATCAGTCTACCCATCCAAGAGAACGAGCCCTTGTTACCCAAATACAATGACCTCAAGCTATAGAGCGGTCGTCTTTTGGCGTATTCATATGGTTTCTTTTGGGTTGGGTCTTTTTTCATGATTGTTGTATATCATATAGCATTTTCTTCTTTTTTCCTGCCTATCCTCCTCCACCCTTCTATATTTTTACCAAGGCTCCTGCGAACTCAGTTCGACGAAGCGCTTGTCACCTCATTGTCTTTATGGAGGTTGTAATTTTATCCATATCGTACTACGAGAAACCTTTCACGGCAACGATGACTTCATCAAAGTGCCTACGGCATCGCCCAACGCGCCTTTGTCCCAAGTCCGTTCCACCCGCCACATCTATCTCCGTTCCATCTTCATATCCCCCTCTATCCCCTCACCCGCCCGGCCTTTTCTATCGGCGTTTCGCACACTTCTTGAACCCCAACTTGATACAAATATTTGATTTGCTATCACTTTTAGTCATTCCTTTTGGTCCTACCTTGCCCGTGCGCGCCGTCTGACGGTTGTCGATTTGTCGTCGGCACCCGATGCGATTTCTATTTACCATTCAATTTCTCGTTCGAATACGAATTTAATACCACTTCGAACAAGCGCAGTCTCATGCAAATATCGTCCCCATGTCTCTCGCAGTACTTGGGCTTGAGGTCTAAGTTGGTGCGTCGTGAGCTTAGGAAAACAAAGTATAGGGGGACTGGATGGTGTAGTGGT